>CM031879.1:51445090-51506071 GCA_018697195.1 Certhia americana | reverse complement strand
TGCTTGCACAAGACTGATGAATGGAACAGAAGGTCCATCTTTGCCACTGTTACCATAAGCTTCAATACCTGCTTACCATTAGTAAGAGAGAGCAGCTAAACACAGCAGAATAGGAATCAAACAGCCTGGACTAATAGCACCCATAGGACTCTCGCTGCCGGCTGCATAGGATTGGCATTGGCATGGTGCAACAACAGTGCCGGCCACTCCCCTTCGCTGTGTCAATCCCCGCTGGCCACCTCCTTGGTCCAACCTGCTCACGGATGATTCCAACACTGCCTCTAACAAGAACTGAAAGAGGAAAGGAAACTAAATATAGTGGAAAAAACAAAGAAAAAGCTGCCCTCTCTGATCATTCCTCGCCGTCGTTCCTCTTGATTCTCATTTAAGAAAGGCATCAGTGTTCCTGTACACCACACAAGAAACTGTCAGAAAACAAAGAAGCATTGTTCCATTCACGAGATCTGCTGTATCCTGACACTAGCTTTTTATTCTGCAAGCAGACAAACTGTGGATATTTTACTTACAGCCCCGGATATGTACAGTTCAATAGACACGTTACAACACCAGAACCTCGCCTTTCCAATTTTAATATTACTAAGTGCCACACCCAAAGGCTTGCATTACTCCCTTAAAAAACTCACACCCTGGTAAGTCCTTGTTTCAGCTTCTCCAAACATACCACTGATCCAGGCAAATGTTACATTGTTATTGTCATTGAAGATGCATTGGTAGTCTACTTTCACTCTCCATTTCAAATGGCAAAAGCCATATACATGCAATTCAGACCATAACATCACGGATCCTTTAGCTGTGCGCTGAAAGCTTGACAGTTGCAAAATCTGGAAGACCTAATATGTTTTACTTAGAGGATCACAATCTACCTACATCCTTTCCTCTTTGAAGTGCTTTCCCAAAGCCAATCGCATGGTAATTACTGTCACCACTTTTTTGTTAATTTCTCAACTCCTTGAAAGAAATATTTTTTTCAACTATTATTTGCTTTTTACTACATTTAATAATGCAACGCAAAACATCTACTTAAACATCTTAACATCAAATGTAACCCTGAAGCGTTTGTTATTAGCCTCAATTGTCAAACAGCCAAGACGCAAACTTTAAAAACATGACTTTAGATGACATGTGGCAAGATTCCATCCTGTTTTTCTCTTAGCCAGCCTCCAAATGAGCTAATAACTGAAAGCATAATATGATATGCTACAACGTTGCTGAACTCCTCCATTTTCACTGTCGACACAAAATATTCAGTTGTCAAATAAATTTTTCCTCATTAAAACGTCACAGCATCTGAACTTTCATTTTCTGTTTTAATGATACTACTCTGCCATCTGGGTGCGTGTTGACCCCCAGCAACCAAAATGGGAAAGACAAATGTAAACGTCAACCCGGGAAATCCTTGCTTTTAGATGATTCCATGAAAACTCACTTAAGTGTACGTCATGATGAAACTGAAGAAAACACTATTTCTTTTAAACACATCACGCCCCTGCCTCTCTCATTCGCCGGCCCTCTGAGGATAGTTACGTACATCTGGGAAGGAAAATGACAATAATCTGCCTAACTTGTACTTGCTTCCCTTGGCATTTCTGTGCCGCGGCGGAGCGCTGCACCAGTGGGGAAAATGCTGATCTGAGTTATTGCTGCAACCCCCGGGTGCTTTGAATTCTCGACCAGCCGGCACCGCTGAAAAGGACAGTAAAAACCAATGGTTGGGCTGTTCAGTCCCGAATTTCTTTAGGTTTCAGCAAAGTTCAGGTCACAAAAGTATGACCGAATCACGGCGTTTTAACCATCATAGATTGGCCAACTTTTTCCTTATGACAGTACTTTGTGAGCGGGGTTGGTTAGCCAGGGGATGTGACATGTTTCTTTTCCTCCAAAACGTGAATTTCCCTGGGGGAAACTAAAATTCCAGTAACCTCATGTAAACACAGAACAAAACAATAGCCACCCTATTTTTTCCAATAATAACACATCCATCCCTTCAAAGTGTACCACAACACCCAAACCCCACCACAACCCACACACACACCACACCACCACCCTGGCGCCTACGACAATACCCTCCACCCCTCTCCTCCCAGGCGGAAGTCTCTCGTCAGTGGAGGCACTCTGAACAAAGCCCCGACGCGCATGCACGGTTGGGATGCTGAGCGGATCGACACAACCCACCAGCCCCGCACACAGCCCGGGTCTCCTAAGAGGATGCACCCGTCCGGCTCTTGTTCCGAAAGCGGCGTGGCAAGCTGATCCTATATTACCACACATATAAGAGACCAGGCAGAGAGAAGCCTCTCCGCCTGCCTTACCCACTCTGCCAGAGAACCTCTCGATGGCCCCGCTTTACTTTGCCATCGGTGCCTTTGTTCCAGGTCTCCTGCATCATTCGTACGTGCGTCAGTTGTGCTTTTTGTGATGCCGGTTTCACCCCCTGCTGCTTCCTTCGCCGCCGTACCCTCCGGCGACTGAGCCACCCCGACCGGCTCCTCCATGGCCGCCGCTCTCCGCCGCCGCGCCGCCGGCGGGCCTGCCCGCAGGATGAGCACGGGCTGCGCGGGGCCTGGGCTGCTTGCTGCCGCGTGCGGCGGCTCGGCGCCCTCCATGCCCGCGGCGGCGGCCCGCGGTGAGCGCCCGCCGGCTTCGCCGCCTCTGCCTCGGCCCGCGCCCCGCCGTCACCCCGGTGCGCGGCGGGCGGGGCGGGACGGGGGGGCGGTGGCGCGCCCCCGCTCTCCTTCCCCTCCCCGCCGCCCGCCCCGGCGGCGGCCCACCGGCGTGGGGCGGACCCTCCCGTGCGGCCCCCCGCTCGCGATCCGTGGGCGTGGCGGTCGGCATCTGTGGGGATGGCTGTGAGCGCCTCCTTTGGCACCGGGAGACAGGGTTCCGCGGTGGCTCCCCTGCCGCCTCAGCGGAAGCGCCTCATCGGGCCAGCCGCCCCTCCGAGCCCCGCGCCGCCGCACCCTGCCCCTGGCTGACCCGCCGCTTCCCCGGCCCCGCGGGTCTGGCGTCCGCACCTGCAGCGACGGCGGGCAGGGGCTCGAAGAGAGCCTGAACCAAATTTAGGTCTGGAAAGTTTTTCCAGAAAACGTCTAATTTTCCCCATTCACCAAGCGGGCGAGGGTTTCCTGTAGGGTTTCCATGTTGGTGGAGCTGGCAGAAAAACTCAGGCACGCCCAGGTGCCGCCTGTGCTTGGCGTGGGCAGGCACTGTTTGCCTGCTCCACAAGGTTTTTGTCGGTGAGAATCCATCCTGGGCCCAGTCCTGCTGTGGTTGACTTGCAAATCTGCTCAGAGAGCTGAGGAACACCTCGTGTCTGCTTTCAGGATCTTTGAAATACAAAGAATGCATCGGTTTTACGCTTTCTTCATTTTAAAGTTACGGTTATTTATTTCATAAGGACAGCTTGAAAACTTAAACCAAGACAGACATACAAATGGTTGCCAAGATTCAGACGAATCAGATGTTCCCTTCAGAAAAGAAGCCATCCTGAAGTGCATGGCCAGGGAAGGCAGATGGTCGCTTGTAGCAGAAATGGGAAATTTGCATGGGGTAGAATCGTTCTGATATTCTCCACTATGGTCAGTTTTCTGGACCAACAAAGGCTTTCAGGTGAGAGCTCTGGTTCGGTATCTCTTCCCCACTGACTGTTCTTACAGCAGATTACAGCTGGGATTGTCTGCTCTGTGAAGATAACACACATACATTTTGAAGTCTTAGGTTCCACTTTGTGGTCACAGCAGTATCAAGGCAAAGAATTTCAGGAGCCAATAGCCCCATCCCTCCGGTTTGCTGTGGGAGTGTTAGCACAGAAGCTGATCTATGCACTCAGACAGTTTTATTGGCTGACTCCTGCAAAGGCTCAGGTCTGTCAAAGGTAACTCTGGAGTGTCAAGGTGATGGGGTGATACCCAGGCACCAGCTTTGGTGAGGATTCTCATTTGATTCCTCTGACTCACTGGGCCTGTGTGTAAAGCTGGACTTCTGCAAGGTTTCTTCCTGAGACTGTGAACTGAGGTTGCAGCTTTTGCTTCTCTGACTTGAACTTGAAAACAGAAGTTTCTCTGTAATTACATCACTACACCTTCATTTTAGGATCAGCAAAAGTGTCCAGCTGGCTCAAGGCAAGTCTGCCTAGTGCAGTACCCTGTTCTTGGCAGGAGCCAGCACCATGCCACAGAGGTTGAAGAAGACAGAATCCTGCAGCAGTCAGAAGAAACATCTCTTGTGCTGACTTCTTGTTCTTTGGAAGCCTGAAATTGGTGTAAGTCTGGGTGCATGAAATTTAACATCTCTTTCACAGAGTGCACCAGCAAGTGGCTATTCCAAAACAGGAAAGGTAAGGGAAGCTTCACTCTGTAACTATAAAAAAAATATAGCACGCATTTTCCTCCTATCTTAAATGTGGAAAGCACAAAAATTCTGTGGCCTTCTCTTTGTAAGAAGCAAGATGACATTTGTAGCTTGGATGTTTTTGTTGGTTTTATTTTAATGCTCTGTAATACTGTTGCATTCCTCCTGGCTGACACAGAATAAAGCAATGCCTGGGCTACCTGAATATGCAGAAGAGGGACAGAGGGACATTTGCTGCTGCCCTGGCTGACTTCCACGCCCCCAGTTTGAAACCCACGTACATAGCTCTTTACACATTTGAAGGGATGCCTCAAGAGACATCCATGTGTAGAATGCAGGACAGACCTGCTGCAAGTAAGGACTGGCACTGGGATAGGAATGCAGTAGCAGCAAGAGGCAGGAGGGACCTAGGAGAGGGGCTGGCAGCACAGGGAATGTGAAGGGTGCCCTTGACTGCCAGGAGAAGTGAAAAATTGTCCTGGCATGTGTTCGCCTCTGCGCAACCTCACTTAAGTAGATTAAATCAGAGTCCCAGTCTTGCTGGGTGCCAGGGGTGCAGCAGTCTGTCAAGATGACAGTGACAACTGCCAGGTGGTTTTGCATGTCCAGTGCAAGCCCTGGTCCCACCAAAGAGGAGAGCAGCCCGGGTCCTGCTCTGACCTGTGCCAGCTGACCATGCTGCAGGAGCAGCTCAGAGCTGGCTGGGCCCCCCAGAGGCAGCAGGGGAGTGTCCGGCTATGTTTGTCAGAGAGCCTGGAAGCTCCCTTCAGGCTGAAACTCAGTGTAGCCTGTATTCACATCCTTTATACCTCTTGAATAGCAGAAAAGCATGAATGCCCATGATGAAAATAGGTTTCATTATGCTGTACTCATGGGCATTGTTAATAACCCCAAGTGTGGTCCCTTCTAGCTGCTTGGAAGCACACATCATCGTTTTCATGGAAATCACCATAAATCATTCCAAATATTGGATTGTGATTGGAGAGATAGACAACATAGTAAATTACCAGAAACTCCAAAATTAAAACTGCTGATTTTGTAATGGAATAAGCACAGGTACTATGTAGAAATAGAAATACCACTTTTCCTTTTATATTTCCATACTCTTAAATGTGAAGCCAGTGGGCATTGAGCAAATCAGATACGTAGATTGAAACTGGACAAAAGAAACTTTCTGT
Organism: Certhia americana; assembly: GCA_018697195.1. NCBI lineage: Eukaryota > Metazoa > Chordata > Aves > Passeriformes > Certhiidae > Certhia > Certhia americana. Next base: position 51,500,525 of record CM031879.1, on the reverse strand, counting down.
GCTCATGTGTAATAGCAATTATAATTGAAAATAATGATAAATATAAAAGTATACATATGTTTGAATGTATCATCAACATAAAGAGATCTTTCCTTTCAATTTTTTAGCAAGTCCCTGTAAAACATGTAGTGTTTCATTGTTTCTGAGATAAACATTTGGTAAGAATTTCAGTTCTTTGAGTTTATAGACACCACTAGGGGAATTCTTTGTTTCTGACAGTATTATTTTACTTAACTGCTTTTCCTTATCCACAAAAAGGAATTATCCTCCCATTGAAACCATCAGACTTCTACTAGCCAGCTTCAAAGGAAATAGGATTGGGCTATAATTTGCAAAACAGTGTTGGAGGATATGCTGTACCAAATCTAAACTATACATATTGCCACAATAATAGCAAAAAGCCATTGATTTCAGTAGGCTTACCTTCCTGAAGTCAGTGTTGTTTGGAAAATGATTGCAAAAGATTGCAACATGTGATCAATAATAAAAAAATTTATAATAAAAGATTATTATAAAATTCAGTGCCTTTTAAAATTAATTTTGCCATGAACTTTCAAAACAGCATAACTTATTTTCTATCTGGCATAGAGACCCTCAGTATAAAAAAGCCCACTGGCTTAATAGAACTCAGTCAAATATTTAGGACTCCTCAAAAAAATGACAGCTTCTGTAATGAGACATGAGTTTCATAAAGCTGATGTTAATTCATTCCATGTATTGAGCTAAATAAAAACAAAACAAAACAGGATTTCAAAAATACTTGCTAAAATACCTAATTTTCCAATTGAGGCCAGGTACTCTCTGTGCAAGGATTATGCATATGGCAACTTAACTTGGTGGAGATGGTGTCATCTGTACTCAGACGTTTTGCTCTTCAGCTTTCTCCAGCGTTTGCGAATTGTTTAACAGTCTTGTTACCACCGTTATAGAGATCAGCTTCTGGGGCTGTTGAAGAGCTGGAATATGTTCCTTGACTGATCACTACAGAGTAAGATAGAGGAAAGAGGAGAAATGAGTACTAAAGGAATTTCTGGATGCAATAGACATGTGTTCTTGGATACTAATATGCTGCTCCCTTAGGTTTCAGTCCTCTCTGTCTCTATAATCTGTACATGGAGAAAAACATAACCATAGTTAAGTCAGTTGAGTTGCTTTGACTGCTCACATTTGATGATCAAGCTAAGTATAGCTGTGTGCATTTGCTGGACCAGGCTTTAGTGTTCAGCACTGTCCAGACTGCAAATCTAAAGATGACATGACTTTCAAATCATTGGAAGACACTGGCAGGCAAAACTGGAAGACATTCTTTCAGTGGAACTGTCTCTTCTGTGATAAGTACCTGCTGAGAGATAGCTTTTTGATCTGATGAAGTGAAAGCATGTTAATGTGTTCCACTCAAGGACAGGAATTATCCTTTAGAAAGTAGTGCTGGCAGAGACAGCTGGCATCCATCTGGTTGCTGTGGCAGGTGACTGTATATTATCTACCCTGGCAGATCACATTCAATCCTTGTAATTGCATGCTTTATGAAAATTGCAGGAGTCAATATAAGTTCAGGATTAAGACTGTAATGCTGATTTTCTCTGTATTGAGCCATACAAAAAAAAAACTTTGCCTTGACAAGTGGTGGTCTTTTGAGGAGTGTTTGCATCCAGAGATGTCAGCATCTAGAAATGTCAGTTCACTATTATAGCAATATTTCAGTCAAGTAATGATCACTGACAGGGCCCACATTCGGAGGTTGTAACGTCCTTTGAAATTCATGTGTCTCCTCGTGTTCTTTGGTAGGACTCTTGAGATGTCCATGCAGTAGGAAGAATAAAGACTTAAGTGAAATAAAGCCCTCTGAATCTGGATCCCAGACCCATTACAGAGCTTTATGAGCAGTGAAGAAACTGAGGAATACTTGCAATGCCTTTTTGGAGAGGACTCTGGAATTGAGACTGGGGTTCTTCATAGGATTTTAAGACTTTGAATAGGAGAGGAGCTGTATGTCCTTAAAATACCTTTTAAGATTCCATTTCCAAGCCTCAAGCTTTTGCTTCTGTGCCTTTTCCCTGAGAATTTAGACAATTAATGTGTTATTTTTACATGTAATACTGCTCTGTTTCTTCTGCTGCTTGATATGTTTTATTGGGAAGACTATAGCACAGAGAATAGCGGTCATGTGCTCAATTCATATATCCAGATCTGAAAATTTGTTTATATGTGCACATGTGCCTGTATGCTTATGTCACATTATTTTATCCATAAAGAAATCTGCTTTTCTACAGTCAACATTTCTTCAAAACCCCCCACTGTTATTGCTGAACCGGGGCCCTCAAAACCAGAGAAGTGAGAAGAAAGAACTTGAAATGTACAGAAGATGAAACAGAAATGTAGCAGTTGAGGCTTTCTGTTGCACAGCTATGAGAAGGACTTAGCACACACAATTCCTTCTTCTGTTGCTTTCCTATTTCTCATTCAGTTTAGATGTTCTTTCAGTAAAACTCTATGGTGTTACTTTATATTAATTTCATTAAATATATTAGCAATACAGTCCAAATTACCAGCTCCTTTCCTCTCCCTGCACATTAATCCTTTCAGGATTAAAATTCACATACAAGTTGCAACACTGTAAGCAGACAATTGCTTGGGTAATGGTCAGTGGATTGCACATTCCAGCAACGCAAACTGCAAAAAAAAGACATTTAAAACATAACTGAGTCATTCAGCAGCATGCTCCCCTCCTCTCATCACTTCCCATCGTTGCCCTCAGTTCCGTGCCTTCTGCTATTTCTGGTTTTTTGCCCTTATTTTGAGAGACTGACTGAGGGCATCGCTTTCCACCATTGGTCCCTTAGGCCGTGTGCAGGCAGCTGGATCTGCACGCAGCCTGTATTCCCCACCTCCAGCTCCCACACTGGGAACAACTGCTCTGGACACAGCTCATACACACCAGCTCCTCCAAGCATCACCACAGGTGCTCATCCCCAGCCACCATGGCTCAATTCCTCCAGCCCCAACTTGCCCGCTGCAGACAAGCGAAGTGTCTTCCTGTTGGGTTTTGGTGGTGAAGCCACAGGCTCTTATCCTGTAAACATAGGTGGGGTTCGGTGGTCCTTGTGGGTTGTGGCGGAAAAGGGTGGAGCTGTGTAGTCACAGGTTGGTTTGGGGTGGTTTGGGGCCAGGAGGCAGCCAGGGCAGAGAGAGGGGAGGGAAATACAGCCAAGGTGGTTACGGAACGGGTATCATCCTGCTGGGGGCTGTGCAGGGGAGCCCTGTGCCTCAGGGCCTTGCTCAGAGATATTTGTGTGGGAACATAATGGGGAAGCCTGAACTTTTGCCATTGTGAGCTCTTCATCCTGGATGACTCATGGATGAGCTGGGGCAGACACATCCCTCCAGGACTCTGGGACTTCCTGCCCAGTCCGACTGAATGGAGATATCACAGCGACTGGGTAGGTCCTACAAGGAAAGAGGTATTAGCCTTAGTTGTGGCTTTTGTGTAGAAAACCAAGAGTATGTTTGCACATGGTTTTTGTTTTGATGTTGAGGTCTTTGGTCTGTGTCTAGATTGTATCGCTCTTTTCATGCCTCTATTCGATGCATAACCAGTTTTCTTGGAAATACAAGGTTAAAGCTGCTCCAATAATACGGGAAATAGAAAAGACATAGATAAAAGTTGTTTTGGTTTTTTTTTTTTTTTTAATATACATAGTTTTTAGAGGAAAGAAGATTAAGTGCAAGAGGTTTTGCTAAAGGTCATGTTGCAGTGAGTTACTGGATGTTCATACCTTTGGATACACCTGAACAAACCTTTCCGCAAGACTGTCACTGACTGGCAGATATCAGGGATAATGACAGCAAATCCTGCCCAGTTACCACAAATGGGCCACACGACATTAACATTTTATGACACAAAATGTACCCCATCAGACAGAACAACATTTCTAATATTTGACTGATAAAATTCATCACTTCCCTCGGCAGTGTGGGTATGTGGGTATACGGTTCAAATCAAGCAGGCAAATGGGCACTGTCTGACTCCTGTTGGGAGACAAATCTATAGGGAATAGATGACAACGTGGCTCTCTTTTCCATCTTTGCCCACAGGTGCTGCAGGCTGGCTGGTAACCTCCTTGCCCTCCACAGACAAAGGGGAGAAAAGACTGAATTATGCCTTCTCAAAAGGCAATGCTTTCCCCTCCTGGAGGTGTTCTAGGGGACAGTGCTCAACTCCACACCCTTGCCACAGGTTCCATGCTAGGGAAATAACCTGACATGGAAAAATCATCTCATCTTCCCCACCTCCCTTTAAATTCCCACTGAAATACTGGAATTCATAGCTGTAAGACTGCTGTATTTTTCCTTCGCTCATCATTAATTTGTCAAAGTCAAAACAATACTAAATTAGAAAATAGATTCAGTACAGAGACTGCCAGCTTCCTTTAGCTTTATTTTGTTTACTTTTCATTTGTCTGCAGCCATTTCCTGGCTTTAGAAAATAGTGTTTTCTATGACATGTAAAAAAATTAGGTCAAATAATAAAAAAAATGTTAATGGCAACATAATAATTTTATGGCAAGTGATTACAAAGATGTAAACAGAATATTATGGCTTTAGGATGTATACCAACAATCCAGCATGACTTTCACAGGAAAAAGACATACCCAAAATTCTCAGGCAGCAAACTGCAAAGAGCAACTAAATGGAAAATGAATCTGTTTCTGTATAGATGCCCAAGAACCAAATATAATTTTCTATTAGATCTTTTAAAAATCCCATTCTTTATGCCTGTTTGCTAGCAGAGAGGACTCTTTAAATCAATAGCAAATTGGCTAAGTGACAAACTTGATCAAAGCCTCATTATGCATGAAAATTTCATTTTGCTGGCTAGGGAATCATGAGAGGGAAGGTTTTGTGACTCTCTGTGTTTCCTTTGTGCTTCCCATGCAGCATAAAGGGAATTGCAAATTTCTAAAATCCCCGTAGTGGGTATAGGGGCACAGAGGATGCCAGCCCCTTGCATTGTTTTCCAAGAGTGACAGCCCCTCTGACTCCAGCACTGTCTTCATTGCTGGGCCCCCAGCAGGGTGAGTGTCAAGCCTGGGGTGGAAGGCTTTAAGGGTAGGAGAACATGTTTTTGCTATGCTGACAGGTCATTTTCTTTGGAGCTGATGTTAGCTGGTCCACGTGACAGCCAACCCCACGCTTCTCCAGCCTGCATAGAAACCACAGACAGTCACAGTTCAACAACCCCAAAAAGACAACACAGATCTTAAGATTCAGTCCCAATCCCCCAGGGAGAAGCAAGGCAACATACTGATGCCACCAGTTTGTCTGTGTCAATGCAAAGTGCACAACATTTTGGGCAATGTTAGGTGCAGGAAAGAGCCACCCTCCCTGGCAAGTCCAGAGGTTTGAGGAGATGCCTCTACCTCCCCTGTGATCTATGGCCAATCAGAAAATCTGGCCCAGGGCCTAAAAACACTTTTAAACTTGTGTCTCCTTATCTCTCCTAAAGAACTAGAATACTCTTTCCTGCCTCCCAAGAATTATGCAGAAATAAATCTTCTTGGATCTGCAGAATGCTTTGCTGACACTAATTGTATTATAAGAAAGAAACAGATTTATTTTTAATGGAACAGGACAGTTATTTTCAAAGAGCATGTTTGAAGGTCTGTTACTAAGATGAAAAAAGTACTCAAATTTAATAAGAGGAGCAACATGACCTCCGCATACTTACCATTGCTTTAGCAAGACCAAATCCTTCTCACTTTACCTCAGCCCGTGCTAATCTCTGTGAGGGCTCCACACACAGGAGCCTTTGCCAGCACTGAAGCTTATGAAGATGAGACCAGCTATGCTGCCTAGAATAAACCAGACTGCTGCTGCAAAACAGCTGGAAATTACTTATCTTCTCCCTCCATATGCATCCCCCCTCATCAGACTGTCTGTCTCATCCTTCTGTTCCCTTCCCTCTGTCCCCAGCCCACTCTCACTGTTGGGACAGATGCAGCAGGCTTGTTAAGGACATTTCCTCCCTTAGAACCTAGACAGGAAGCTCAATACCTTTGTTCCATCAGGGTTTTCATCACATTTCTGGTCTGGCTTGATAAAAAAGAAGGGTTTCACCTTTCATCCCTGGGCACCAGCTGGCACCTACAAGCATGCCTCGGGTATTCCAAGGAAATGAAGGGGTGTCGTTGCCCAGCTCTCACTGGTTTCACACTAAGTGACACACATCCTCTGCTCTATATCACTGAGCTCTTGGACATGCAATCTGCTTGATTCCTGCCAGCATTAGTGGCAGAGAAAGGGAAAAATTAGAGCTGGATTATCAAGGAAAGCAAGCGTAGTGTGGGGCACATTCATTTTTAAATGCGTGAATTCTCCCAGGACGCCATCTCTCCTCCAATTTTCAGCTCCATTGGAAATACGTAGATCAAATGTCCAACAGAGGGAAATGAATTGGCTGAGGTTGTAACTGTACACACACATTCTCTGGAGAAATACAATAGCTAGATTTCTAAGATTTCAACCTGACCATTGCAGTGATGATACTCAAACGAGAAAAGAGAAAGGAAGAAAGGTGCTTCTTTCCACAGCTTTATCTCATGTGATCTCTGGTTACTGCTGAAGAAAAAGAAACCTGCTTTGCTTTAGAAAGCGAAGCAGACCCTTTCTGTAGCACCACCAAGTGGTTGAACATCACTGTAAAAAATTTGTCTGCAAAAGCAGCCTCAGCAGTGCCTCACAGCAACATTTTACAGCTACTTTACAGTCTTGTAAGGGATAAATATGATTTTCTCTCTGCAAACCTGGATGTAAATTGGGATTGGCATCCCAGAATCTGGCCAGAGTGTGGGTGAAGACAGTATTAGGTGTGTTGCACTCAAAGTTGTCAGGAGAAGACTGACAAAACTTTAATGCTTATCTGGTTTATGTGTGGGTGAGCATATGTCTTGATCTGTGAAAACCAGGACTGGTATGTATTAGGAGTGCTACAGGCACAGAGTGAGAGGCAGGTCCTTCTTTGAGAGTTTTTTTCACTGGGAAATGGTATCAGGAATCTATGGTAGGCAAAATCGTGTAATGCCTTTTTTAGTAGAATTTACTTTTCTTTGAAAAAAAAAAAAATCTGTGTGAATTTATAAATCAGATTTGAAAAACTATGAAGGGTATATGATCACAAATAAATATGGGGGCTGATTCCTGGTGCCACAAAAGGCTCCTGGTATAAAATTGCCCTTTGCCAGTGATAAGTGATCAGTGAAACTCTTTAGTATGTTGTAAGTTGTTGCTGCTCTACCTTCAGGGCTGCTACTCAAGAAGGTTTCCTTTGCCTTCAATTTCTTATAATGGGGAGAGGCCTATAACAGCTTGGTTGCTCAGGTTCACCCCCACTACAAAGAGACTTCCAGGCAAAGGGATTTCCTTGTAAAACCTGGCTCCCAACACAGTTCTCAGGAGCAAAGAAGCATCTACCTTAGGAGCCCAAGCCACTGGCATTGTCCTGGTTGCAGGTTTATTATGAACACACAAATCTGACTCATGGAAAGACTTAATGTACTGCTCCTGGGACCAGACCCCATCAGGCTGCATCTGTGTGAAATGGATTTGAGCAAGTTTGAATGCATGAACAGAACCTTTGTGTGTGTGGTGATTAGCCTTAGAAAGGCATGTGGTGTAATTCTCCTCTCAGCTGTCATGTCCTCCTTTAATTGCTGTGTTCATCAGTTGTAGGTATCATTAGGTCTCAGCTGATGATCCCCACTCATTTTCTGGCCTAAAAGCAGGGCTCTGAGACTTGTGTTCATCACTGACCTTTTGCAGAGACGCAGCATTAGCTCCCTTCTACCTCCAGGAATGGCAGGGACCAGAGGTATCTCTGCCCTTCCCGGGGGCTGTCCGAGTGAAAAGAGCCTCAGGATGAATAAAAGGCCACGTTCTTCTGTATCAGCTAATGCTTCTGTAATTAAAAAAGCAGGTACTCGGTGGCCATTGTGTTTGCCTGCCTGCAAACTCGCAACACAGCCAGAGATGCCTGAGGTGCTGCTGTTTGGAAAAGCAGCAGAAGGACTCAGCATTTCTAATGACAGAGGCATGTTTTCAAAAATACATTTCTTAGCATGACAGGAAGAAATTAAAGGGACCTTTAAAAAGGTCCTCTTTAAAAAAGAGGTGAAGCTTTGCGCAGCTCCATTTCAAAACCAGCAGCTGCCAGTGGTGTGGTTATTAGACTTCTCCTCCAGTACAATACTGCAGACAAATAACATGAATATTTTTATTTGAAGAGAAGCACCAACAGACCAGGACCTATCATAAGCAGGCTTGTGAGAGCTCAGCATGGTTTTCAGAGGAGGTGATTATGCTAGTGTTCAGGAGCAGTGGCTGTTCAGCACTCCTGAAAAGATTGATCCTGAGGGAAGATAGATAAATTGAGCAAAACACATGGCAGAGTCTAATTTCCAAGGGATTATTATAATCATGAATAACTCTTTGCATTTGAGCATATGTGTCCATGATATACCAAACAACAGCATGCATATATGAATATATAAAAATAGTAATACCTACATACCTGTCTGTATGTACATATGCAAGCTCACATTGCTTTAACAGCTATAGTAGGATTCCTGTCAACACTAGCCATCAATGTTAAAAGCCCTTTTATGTTTATCTTGATTCTAAAGGATCTAAAAGTCAAAGTTTACAAGGAGTTGAAATACTGTTGCTGTATAACTTTAAAAATATAATCACAGTAGAGCACAGCACTACATTCAAGCTGAAGTCAAGCTGACACCTCATTGTAGCTCTGGCCATCTGCATGCACACTACACTTAAAATGGAAAAATGCCTCTGGGGAAAATGCACCAAATTCACCGTGTGTACAAGCAGGCATGATCTTTTGAGGTCTGTGGAATGCATTTGTTTACACCAGTAATGGATTTAATCCAAAGACTGTTTTTCTTTATGAGACCTCACTTTTCTTTGTTTTTATGCCAGTGTAATTCCACTTTGGTGGGAATAATACTAATTTATATGAATGGTGAAAATTTTTATTTTTTTCTTTTCAGCACAGATGGTGGATGACAACTTTCATAGGCTGTTTCCTTTCCTAACCTACTGTAATTTTTCTGCAGGTGCTGTTCCTCTGATTTTTTTACATGTACTTCAGATTTGTATAGTCTCAAACAGAAGGCAACCAGGTGTTCAGTGCCCACATCCAGTACCTGCTCCCTAGAGTGAATAGTTTTCCCCAGTGCATATCCCATTCCTGATGCTAATGATTGCCATGTTGCCTTCACCAGCATTTCCCTCCTGCCACTTTCACAACCACCACCATTCTGGATAGGAAGGGCTGATTCCCCCAGAAGTTCATTAATGCTGCTGGAGACAGAAGGGTTTCATGTGCATGAGGCATCCCTTCTCTTCTTTGTGGGTTGGCTGGATAACCTGATTCTCCCTGGAGAAACAGCTTGCAGTTAATAACATTGGCCATGTCAATAAAACTAAATAATATAAGGTACAAAATAATAGAGTGCAGGTAGCAGACAGCATTGTAGGGCATCAGAGCCAAAGTAAAGGGCTTAATATTTAGCAGCCAGGAGTATAGACCAGAATGGAGATAATCTGAACTCTGTCTATGATGCAGTTAGCAAAAGTAAATATCTATCCCTGCCTCCTTTACTGTCAGACTTTGTGTCTCTGGACTTAACTTTGCCACCAAAGGAATTCCCTTTTCTTAAGTTTTTTAGCTTTTGCATTCCTGAAAATCAGTGGCAGAATAGGTGAACAGATCTGCACTGTTGACTTCATACAGGCTACTTAAAAGAGACCAAGGAGGCAGAAAAGGCTACCTAAGCATCACAACGAGGGTGTGGTAGGAGAGGTTAAAATACAAGCTGCCTTTCCTAAAAGCCTGTCCTCTCACCAACTGATGTAATTTCCCCTGATAGCTTGAGCATTAGCCCTCTCCTTGGTTTAAAAAACGAGTCCCTGAGGAGCCTAAATTAAAGATGCCGGTACAAAAATGCAGGGCCTGACCTCTCGCAGCTGCACCGCAGCTAATACTGATTCATTGTGCTGCTCCATGTTACAGTTCAAGGGCAGAACAAGGGGCAGGGGAGGGCTACGGAGGCATTTCAGGCTCCTGGTTAGCTCTTTCATAGACACCTGGTGTCCCGCCTCCTCCTCACGCTTCGGTGCATCCCACCCCTATTGTATAGAAAATCCACTCTTTTAGAGATCTGAGCTGCTTGGGCTGGACAAAGACCAAAATTAAATCTGCAGCTGCCCAGGAAGAGGCTTTCTCTGTCAGGGGTTATTATCGAGGATATCTGATGAGAGAGCGGAGTGGGGAACTCCCTTCGCTTCTGTCAGTTCCAGTTACAGGTTTGGATGGATGCATTTGCACATGTTTTTCTTGCTTCACGTAAACAACACAGGCCCCTCTGTAGCTGGTGTAGACTGTCATGCCTCTTCTGACCCAGTTTAGCTCCAGAGCTTTATGAGAGGTATGTGACCTGCTGCACTCACCATGTTTGACTGGAGAGCACTCCGTTTGCTGCCTGCAGGAAACACTCAATGTCATGGAGCAGTGAGGCCAAAGTACCCTCATGGCAGCTCCTTCACCTTCAATAAAGTGGCATCAAGGGTTAATTTGAATTGACAATGGCCAGCTCCTATTTTCACTTACCCTAGTGAGAACCTGGAATTGCACTGTTAGTGCCCAGGGAGTTATTTTGGATCTACAAGGGCACAAGAGCATGAGTAGAATCTGGCACTGAGTTTAAAGGAGCAAAACAAAGAGGTTTATGTCAAACAGGAACAGCAGCAGGTGGCACATACAGGCTATATAGTCTCAAGTTCTGAAAGGAAAAGAAACCTGAAGTTAATGGAAAACCTTTGTGGTTACTAAATATGTTTTATTCTTGAATCCTCTGTAGAACTGGTCAGTCCCACAGTTTATAAAAATAGATGCAACAGGTGTTAGTTTGAAGACTTCTGTGTTTCATGTTAAGGGCACTCATGAAAAGTTTATGTTCAGTGAAACCTGGAGGAGAAAGAGGGATTACTGTGGAAAAAATTCTGCCCTGCTACACTAGAGAACATCTGGAGCCATTGACCAGGGGAATTTAAATCTACATCTCAAAAGCTTTGCATATCTGATCACCATTCCTGCTATCTCTGTCTGAATAGCCTCATGCTGGCAACCTGACCTATTTAGTTGGTGACTGCTCCTTCTGTTCTCTACATCTCATTTCCTTCTGTTCTCTATGTCTCATTTCTTTCAGGGTAATGATGATGAGTGTTGTTATCTGATTTTCTCGATTTCCTTCTTTAATCTGATGTGTTTCCTTTGGGCACATCAACCTAAATTGCATCCCTTTAAGACAACCAAAGACAAGGTGCTGCCTTGGGACTAACTAGCCATGCTGCAGCAAGGGGTTGTGAGCATTATGCAAAGAACAAGATATGGAGCTAAGAGTGGGATTTCACAGCTGCTGTGAGGAATTGGGTAACTGAATCCCATTAGGGTGGCAGCCTTGCTCTTCTTTGCTGCCTTTGAAGAAGGCTCAGCAGAAAGCTGAAGCCTAAATCTTGCATGAAGCAAGAGACAAGGTTACTCTCACGGGAGTACTGCTCATTGCTATTGCAGTAGTTGAGCTAGATGCTGTAGAAGGATCCCCTGGCACAACTCTCCTTAACCTATATAAGGGAATATAAGGAAAAATTAGGAGTATTTTAGGCTTTGTCAGAAGACATTATCAAAGTGTTAAAGATCTGTCCAAATCTGCATAGGCAAATCAGCTAGAAATGTAACTGTACTTGGGACGACTTTTACATGGTTATTCAGAAAGCTTGGTCAACAGAAGGTGGGCTCCCTATGTATTGCTAGGGCAGCAAACAGGACATTCTGCCCACTTTGAGAACACTCTTTTTTTAGTGTTAGAACACTAATTTTATATATTTTATATATAACTTTGCCAAGGCATTTGGGAAGCGAGAGGCAGTTAATCAACATGTCTAGCTCACAGACAGGCACTGCCAGACCTGTTCTACCTAACATCTACAGCAATAGTTCTTGACTTGTTATTGAATTGTTTTATCTTTTAAGTCCATTTAAGTCCATTTTACACTGTCAGAATGACGAGAGAGGGCTCTGATCTCAAGAAAACAAGCTGCAGAATTAGGGGCTTCAGCAGTACACCTTGTCCTAAGGGTGCCACAGTTTTCCTTTGCCATCTGCTGTGAAGGCAGTGCAGGAGGCTGAGCAGGCAGCGATGAAGCTCTGCACTCTGCTGTACCGAGTGCCCTGGGAAGGTGTCCCACGCAGCTGCTTACACACAGACATTTAACATCCTGACACGATAACAGTATTGTAACCATGTGCTGTTTTCTTCTTGTTGGTAAGTATGCAAGAGTTGCTTTGGTAAGTAAAAACCCTACTTTAAATGGTTTCATTTCGACTTTGAAAAGAGTAAGTGGAGTTGAACTGCTTTGAAATACAACATTTGTTTTTGCCAAATGCTCCTATTGAAAGGAGCAGGAGAAGGCTGGGCAAGAACAGACCCCACAAATAACCCTACCAAGGGTTATTATAAGGCAGAGCAATATTAAGATTCTCCACAAGTCCAGGACTTATACTAAAGAAAACATTTTAAATAAACTTACTGATAGTACCTACAGTAGAGATCTGCCAAAACACCAAGCTTTTTCCTTGATAACAGCACAGGAGACTCAAAAATACAGCCAGAGAGAGGTTTGTTTTGCGCATTGTCAGAAATGTGCAAATAAGATCAAAATGCACAAGAAGAATTTCAGCTACACCTAAAATGTTGCTGTTATTTTTGAAAGCAGGTTAATTGGTGGGCTTGAGCCTTTCACTGCACTTAGGATCTTTCCCCGGAGGGAATTTTCTCTAACTGCAAGGACTCACTCTACCACGTGTACTGGAAACAATGTGAGAAAAGGATTTCTTCAAGTGGTAAAAGCATTTCATCAAGCACATTGATGAGGAATGTCTGGGATTGAAATACAAGGAAACGCATAGCTGACAGACTGGAACAGAGATGTAACAAGGCAATTTTAAAAAGGGAAAAAAAAAAAGGGGGGGGGGGACCAAAAAACAAAGGAAAGAGTTAATTACAAACATATGTAAAGCATAATGTAAGAAGAAGAAAACAGAGAAAGAATGGTAAGGATCCTGTGGCAAAGTGACCGGTGGTGAGCTGTCATGTCCAAAGCCACAGGATGAGGCCCACAGCATTTATTGCTCACTGGAAGTAATTTTTCAAGTCAAGGAGCAATACTTCTCCAACATAAATGAAAAATTCCAGTCAGCAGAGGGTAACTGAAGCCCTCCTAAAACAAAAGTATCATTGAAGAGAGACTAATAAATCATCCAGTGACTAGATTTTTTCATTGGTAGTGAAGAAGAACTCTCTCAGACCTGGTCCCTGTGTCAAGCCTGTCCATGTGGTATTAACAAAGCACTTCAGGATGTGTTTATCTTTACTCAGTACAAACTTCAGAGGGACCTAAGCACTTTGAATCAGGAGTCAGCACTTGGGCTAGGAGTTTCGACTTTCTTCTGGGAGACTTAGCTGCTAGCCTGAGCCCTCAAGCCTCTCGTTGCCTTATATAAACCCATAGTAATTCCCTGTTTCTGCTTTCTGGAATGCAGACTGGAAGAGAGGGAAAGAAAGAAGCTCCTCTGGGTTCCTCTGCCCAAATCTGTAGTTAACCCCACTCCCAAAGCACAGGCTTTTGCCCAAATGCTTTAGGCATAAAGGAAGTTTGGGCTCACACTCACCCTTTGAAACTCTCTTCCCTTCTGCAGGCAGCACTGCTGAGGTGGGCAGGATTCACCTGGTGATGGACATTTCCAAGTAGCGCTCTTGATTCCTTTTTGCAGGAGTCAAGTACTGATATCTAGACTCAGACATCATCCCAATACAAATTTATCTCCAGATTTTGTCCAGGAAATGTTGAAATCAGGGCTGCCTCTAAATAATTCAGGCAAAAATGCAAACACTGAACTCGCTATAGTACATCTTTTCTCAATTCTCTCTTTTGCCAGTGCAAGAAAGCACACCTAACCCTGAACGTGGGTTGTGCTGTCAAGTCTGTAAGAACTTAGATTTATTTCATTGCTCTTCAAGAGGAGAACTTTTGTTAAGGTGACATGAAAAAAAATTGAAAGAAACAATAAGCAGCACTCCAAAAACTCTTTTTAATAGATGTACTTCTTTTGATAGTTCAGACACTTTCACAAACAGTGATTTAGCTCTGTGCAACCATTTGAAACAGAAGCTCTGTTACTGAATTAATTTTATAGGTAAGGTAGTAAAATATACCAGTTCTAATGAATGTGAAACATTAAACCTAAGGAAACTGAAGAGCTTTGTGAAGGCAAATCAGTATCTGAACAAAGGAGAAAGTAGTAGGGCTCTTGGATAGATTCAGCCTTTACTCCAGCTGTTTGAGGTTTGGGGCAGACCTGGCTCATGAGCCACAATAAGCAAGAGTCTCAGCACATGTGCTGCAAAGGGCAGGTCCCAAAGATGTCATATGAGACACATAATTTTCTGCTAAAAGTACTTGCAGATCATCCATGACAACAAGATTACATGTCAGTAGTAATCCCCCAAACCACATGAGAACACAGGCCCTCACCCTACCTACCCTTGGTGGTTCCTGTGGACTTTGGGGAAAATACACTAATTCTAGGCAGTTCAAGCAGGTGATTCCTGTCTTGCATTTATAGAGCTACCAGCACTTCTGGAGCACTTAGTTGCAATGCCTAAAGTCCTTGATCCTACTCCTTGACCTGAACCAAAAACTATTTTTAAGGGTTATATTTAACAAATAACACCACTATCTATTGCCAACTTCATTATAAGTATTCCTTACCCACACTAAAAGAATGGAGAGAAGAAAGAGAAGGTTCTTTGCCTTGGGAAGATTTATAAACTAATAAAGCTCCCCAAACACTGGAAAATATATCATGGGGCTGGAGGCTGGGAAGCAGCAGGTATCTGTTATATTTGGTACTTCTTCACCTTTCCCTCTCCTTGTGCCACACACACTACTCCAATGACCATGGAAGTCAACAAAGAGGGCTCTATCTATGTCCATAGACCTTGGATCATGTCCCATGAAATGTGTGATTCTACAAGAGAAAGGAGAGGATGCAGAAACACCTGAAAGTCAACATTATAAAAATGTCACATGTGCCATGGTTGCCACCAGCCATGTGGACTGGTGGCTATCTCTGCTGTGTGCCTCACTGCTTTAGCATGCCTCCTCTCTGTCCCTCTCTGTTCTTTGGTTGCTCAGCTCCTTTGGGCAGGTGGTCTGGTGTCTGACTGTACAGTGAATGGAAGGAGCAGTGACACAAATGACAACTGTACCCTGCACCCTCACTTCCTACAGCTCCACAGCTTAGTCTTACCCCATGTGTATATGACCATTGGATAACCCAAATATACTTATGTGAAATAGACTCCAAAAGGTCTACAATGTCTCCCAGCCTGACTTAATCAAAGGAGGTTCTTCTGAGCCCAGAGGAGGCCAGGAGGAGTCACCCTGCTATCTCTACAGCTGCTGTGGCTTTAAAACTGCTTAGGGGGTACAGGGCTTTTTCCAGTAGTGTCCCCAAACTGCAGTCACTGAGAGGCTGTGACATTCTTTTGGGATGCTGTAATGCAGTTTGATCACTGAATGCATTCAGCTACAGAGATACTTTGCATGGCTCTAAGAGGTTATTATCACCTCTGTTAATTATATGTCAGGATTCAGACTCTGGCAAACCTTAATTATCCTCCCATCAATCTCAAGGTCACAAAAGCTTAGTAGGGCTATTATTAACGACACAAATATCTC
Source organism: Certhia americana (assembly GCA_018697195.1). Taxonomy (NCBI): domain Eukaryota; kingdom Metazoa; phylum Chordata; class Aves; order Passeriformes; family Certhiidae; genus Certhia; species Certhia americana. The sequence goes on along the minus strand of CM031879.1, from coordinate 51,484,649 downwards.
CTTTCTGAATGGAAAAGCTGCTCTTTTTCTTGCATATCTTATTTTTAAATGCTAAACACATTAAACAGAACTGAGAAACCACCTTGAGAAACTGGAATCCTCAATGGATGTTCTAAGACCAATACTATCTTCAGATGTGAATGTATGGAGTTAGAAATCTGGTATGGGGATGAGGCAAAAATTATCAAAATAGGGTGCTTGAAGCCCATATTTAATCCTAAAAAATATGCCCTTGGGGAAGTGGTTTGGTGCCAGAGCATTCCAGTGGACAGGTGCCTAATTAAATCTCATCCCACACCTGTTTGAACCTCTGGGCACTGGTGTTATATGCATGATGTAGGAATAACAACATCTTCATTCACTCAGGGCACACATTCAGATCAATCAATGTCCCTTTTGTTTCTAGCTCTGAGGGCTGTGATGGCATCTCTGAAGGCATCAGCTGAACATGTACCAGGTAGCTGCTCTGTCTGAAACTCCAGGCAGCTGGAAACAACAGCATGGAGAAGGCTGTCCCTCAGTGAAGAGCCTAATGGTGAGCATTGAGCTATCTACATTGTTAATCTTTTGAACAGAAATAGCTAATAAACAAACCCTGAGGCCCAGCCTGCTTGCCCAACACCACAAACCATGTTTGTTTAAGCCATAAGCCAGTACTACCTCCTCTGGTAATGTTCTTATGCTGCTGTGTCCTGACCTTCAGAAGGGATCTTGAAAAAGGAGACCCTCGCTCAGGATGGGAAGATTTGTTAGCTATTAGGTATTCTGGTAAGCAACTCTTATGCATTTATAGGAAAGGAAAGGATGTTTTGAACTTGAGGTGTTGGAAATCATAGTTGGGTATATAATGCATTTTCTGTGTGGCTTTGTGTGAAGTGCTTTGGCCTAAATTTTGTACCAGGAAAGAATAGAGCAATGTAGCTACTGACTGGAGTGGGATCTGGACCCTTGTTACTCTGTGTAAGTTTCCCATCTGGGTGGAAATTTTCTTTTGACCACACTGTTTTAATGTATGGACTTTGCACACTCGGCAGAAGTTGTCTAAGGAAAGCTTCCCAGGCTGAGCTGACTAGAGGTAATCTGCTGCCCTTCCCAGGTCTCAAGCTCACAGGCACACCACCTTGCAGGTTGAATCTCACTCCTTTGCAAAAAAAATTTTTGCGTTTCCAGGGCAGGGAACTGCTTGTCAGTAAGGTTTTTTTGGCCTGAGTGACACCAAAGTGTGAACTATTCAAACACACTCTGAGAACTTCAAAGTTTTTTGTTTTACCTGCCACTGACAAGGATATCAATTCCTTTGTTTAGATCACGTCTCTTGCAGTGCTCTCTCTAAACAAGTAGCTTTTCAGTGACTCTCATCTTAAGGCATGGTTTTGCTTGTAACTTCAGATTTTTACTGTAAATCAGTTAAAATCTAAGCATAATATTCTGTATCCCCCTATTATGTATATACATGTGAGAAGTTTGGTGAAAAGGGAGAAACGAAGGAAAAAGAAAAAATTGTCAGAACTTTTAAAGTCAGAGCAATAAAAAAATTCAAAAGATTCAAGGTAATCCTGATTCTTTCTCCACTTGTTATGTTTTCCATCCTTACTCATAACTCTAGGATTCCATCCCAACCCCAACCTAAGCAGTATTGACAGGAAAGGATTATCTACTGGAATTTGACATATTTACATCTAGAGAGTGCCAAAGCAAAGTCTTTCTGAGTGGAACAAGGCCGCCCTTATTTGAACTAGCTTCTTCCTCAAGAATTGCAGATGAACACCAGGGTAAGGCACAGGAGTTAATTATGTAATAAGTGTTTCCTCAAAACTATATTTTTTTCTAAACAGGATATGCAGTAAAATGAGAAATTGCTTTGGCCTTTATTCCTCTGACAGTGAAATAGGAATCACTTGAGAAAAAAATTGTCCCCTAAGCACATCATCTAGCAGCATCATCTTAGAAAAGATTTTGAGATGTACTATCTGCAAATCTGTGGCAGCCAAGGCAACACCTGCTCCGTAAGCAAAAAAAAGCAGAGTTCAGGGATCTCTTTGTCTGAGGTCTAGCAAGCTACAACTGTGATGCTGTATTAACTCTGAATAGCTCTGGGGTTTAGTATTTGCATTATAAATGCAGGAATTATCGAGCTCTGTTCACATAAAGAGATTTCCAAGTTCTTTCACTTTCCGAGTGCATGAGCAAGCACTGACTCTGGAGAAATTGCATTATATTGGGAGCTTGCAATAGATTGTATTCTACAGACTCTGGAGAGGTTTTCCTATGTGAGCAAGGACAAAATACACTTTTTGTTTTGGTGTCCAAGGCAGAATTGCCCTTTGAGCATCCCTGATCAGCACTGCACTAAGTGGGTTCTTGGCAAAGGAACCACTTTGTTGTTTGACCTCATGCCAAGATTTACAAATAGGTGTTCAAAAAGTCCTGAGTGTAAATATTCTAAGCCAGCATGTCTGACATTGGTGAATATCTGCTCTTGGCTGGTGGAGGATGACAATGACTAAAATGCAAGGAAGGCCAGGGTAGCAGTAATGTACGAGCACGAGCACTCAGAGGACCAACAGGGATTAGCATCTCACAGTGCTAAGTATCACACAGAGCTGATATTAAACCCAAAGGAGCCACAAAGCTTCCCCCTCCCTAAACGTGTATAAACCAAGCAGGTGATGACACGACAAATGGGCCAGGGACCAGTTATTAGCAAAATGGCAAAACTGAGCAGAATAAGTGGCAGTTGCTTCTAGAATCAACCCCGCAGTGGATGAAGGATTTTTCGGGGTGCTGGTAGCTCCGGGGAGCATTAAACACGGCACACGGGCCGGTGCCGCGGCGGGACCTGGGGACGGGAGGCGGGGGGCACCTGGCGCCTGCCCTTTGCCAGCTGGATGCCCCAGGCCGGACATGTTCCGGGCCCCTGCCCCCGGAGGGAATTCCAGCGGCCCGGAGGGACAGGCGGACAGACGGACGGACGGACGGGCTGGCATCGAGCCCGGCCCGCGTCGCTGTCGCGCCGCCGCCACCGGGGGGCGCCACGGCCCCGCGGCCTCAGCCTCGGGGAGCGGAGAGGGCTCGTTCTTCCTTTCCTGCCTCCTTCCCCTTCCATGCTTCCATCCCCTTCGCTTGGCGACGTCGAAACAGCCCCGCTGGTTCCAGCTCTTCTCCTGCAACATCTCGCCTCTGATCATCGCCGTTGTTCTCTTGCGGAGTCGCTCCAGCCCAGCCACTCCGGTTCCTGCAGTGCTCCAAACGGGACAGAGAGCACCCTTGGCGATGCACAGGCAAGCGGAAGGTTCACGCCGGATGGTTTTCGGCTGCTGGGCTGTTTGTACATCTCAGACTTTTTTTCCCGTCATTTCACCTCTCTGCATCTTTGTTTATGGTACCAGCTGAGCTGTGTCAAAAAAGGTAGTAAAAACAATAAATCATTAATGCTTCCAACACACACATTTAGACCACCAGATGCCCTTCTCAGTAATTTAGCTCAAGGCAGTGGTTGAATTCCCGCTGGGAGAAGTCCCTGCAGCAACCCAAGATTTATCTCCATCACATTTGCCAGCACAGCTATTTAGGCAAACCCTTTCAAGAGTGATCAAGTCCATAGTGCCTCACTCTAATGGTTTTCCATTTATGAGAATGAAGGAAAGTGTTAATGAACAGGTCCAATCAATACCCCATCAATCAGGTAAGACAATTTGTGTTGAAATTTATTTCTGTAACAGCACGTTACTGATGAACTCCCAGTAGTATAAAGGAACACCGGCAACAGAGTCAGTCTTGCTCAAGACCTTCTCCACTGCTTTATTACAAAGTTGAGGAGTGACAGTAAAGACCAGCATTAGATCTGTTTGTGCTCTGTGGGCATTTATGAAGAAATTAGGATTGGATGAAAATGTCAAACCAGACACAAAAGCTGAGCCACCAGCCTGCCAAGGGATCCTTGTCTCTGTGCCTGCCTCCAGACATGTTACTATTTACAGAGAATTATTATTCTCATTTAGTGAAATAAATAATTTCAATAGCTTGCCATAAAAATTCAGTTACTAGAAGTGTAATTAGTAATTCTTTGTTTAATATTTGAGATCAAATACAGCCCAGCTGCACTGCTGGCTTTAACAGCCTAAGTTCAAACATCATTATAAAGTCACTGCATGCTGTCATCTAGCTTTCTGCCAACGGGTTATCTCAAATAGAAGGGCTTGGGTGCTCACTTGCTTTGTCAAGCACATGTAGTTTAATTAATTAAAGAGTTATTACCTCTTTCTGTGACTCTGGCCTCAAGAATTGACAGGATATGATGACACCTATACTCCTGAAATTACCCTTTCCCAAACTTTTGAAAGGCAGCTATCCATCATGAGAATAGTATTGATTGATGTGCCTTACAATCCAGCTAATTCCAAAAGAAGCAGCCGCTGTGGAAGTATCACACAGGTTCTTTCTGTACATTATTTCTGTCCTACAGGCTTTGGGCATTGAGGAAATCTTACAGGCCTTGCAGGCAGTGTCCAGCACAGAACTCATTCATGGCACAGATCAGGTCTTTCATGCTTTATGATCACCTTCTCAGGCTCCTGATTCTGCTGATAAACAGCAACACCTTGATGTGACTCAAACCCTGCTTCCAAGAGCTGGCTTGTAACCACAGCAGGCAAAAGCACCTGAATACTTCCCTGTGGAAGCTGAGAACAAGTACAGGGCTGCAGCACATCTGGTACTTCCCCAAGCCCTTCCCTGCACCCCACTGGAAGTACCCTGGGAAACACAACAATAAGCAAGAAGCAATCAAAAAAGAAAAAAAAAGGTGCAAAGAATATTCCAAATGTTTATTATGTATTAAAAATACTGCAAATAAGCCATACAGTTCATTTCACAGTAACCTAAACAACATTGTTCAAAAACTTGAGAAGTCAACAAAGAACAGTGCAGTTCCAACAGTGACAACAGTTACCTTAATGCCGTGGCTTCCTCTTTCTCTGACAGCAATTCCTTCCTGTTTACAGTGGGAACAGCACTGGATATGGTTCAGTATCCTATTTATCTAGGAGAACTCCTTTTCACCTGTGCTGTTCCCACTTCTGGGAGATGCTAGTTCTAGGAATTTTTCATCTAACACATTTGAGAACCTGTCTGGTCCAGGCTGAGGTGGGCATGATGCCCATGGCCTATTTCCAAGGTATCCATGTGCAGACTTCTTTACCAATTCTTTGGATAAAGTTCAAAAGTAAACTTGAAAAGGAGGGATATTAGAAATCCTTTCCAAAAAGACAGAAAACCAAAGAAGCTCCATGAGAAAGTGTTTTTTAAAAGATCATCTACAGAATTATGACACTTTTTCCTCACTCTCCTAGAGCAGGTCTCCTAGAAGGATTCTTTGCTACCAATGCCCTAGCCAGACACCTGGTGACAAAAATTGTGACAAGAATCAGGCACCAAGTCCTGAATACCTAACAAGAGTTCAGGTCACTGTCAGCTGTGTGAAAACTTGGAAATGTATACGCCATAGAAGCAATTCTGCTGATTTCATGGTGATTTTCCCTCTTGTGTGTTTTGGAGTGTATTATTGCTGTTGTTGGCATGCTTGTTATATATGGAACACAATGGGTGCAATTTTGGTCCTTCACTTTCCTCAAATTTGTGATGATTGTTACAGAAAAAATCTCTTATCGAAGACCAAATTAGATCTTTCCAAGGAAGACATAGCCTAATCACATAAACAGTCTAAAAACATGACGAAAGTATTATTGTACCCTCTTGAAATTAATCCCATCCTTCAGATGGTCCTTTCTGAGTGCTGATCTTCTGCACCAGCAGCTGAAGATGCTGGCAAAGAAGCCTGTGATCACAAAGAATCAATCTCTTAGGCCTTAGCCCCAGGCAGTGCCACTTTCCTCAGACCTTGTTAGTTCCTTGGTACAGATTAAGGTCTCACAGAAACACACTACAGCTCAGCTGACCCTTGGTAAACTGACCACAAGTCTGAGTGCCAAACTGCAGAAACAGGTGAGGTGCTCCACACCTGCTCCACTCTTAAGCTCACCACAGTAAACAGTTTCAGATAGTGTGTAGTTTTGTTTCTTAAACCAAAACATACCAGTAAAATCCTCAGTGAGTGCAGCAGTATGCTTTGGGTACCAGAACAGCTGTAGCCCTTCTGTGTGGGATATCTAGTGTCAGTGTGAAACATCTTCATGTCATTAAATATGTGCCCATGCTAATGAGGCTGTAGTGCCTTAGTTTCACCACTACACTTAACAGTGGTACAACCTCAGAGAGAAGATGAGCCCTTAAGAAACTCAAGCCCCAACTAAACCCATGTTTTCTTAAAGCAAAATTTAGGGGAAAGAAAAAACCAAACAACAAAAACTCCAAAAACACTACACAGAAAAGAAATAAAGGAAATAAGCAGAACTGACTCTATTACTGAAGTATTCTCTTTGGAGGTATCAAATTGCTTTTTAAAAGAGTAAAAAATAGGGCATACAAAAGCTATTCTTCTTAACCCATTATTCGCCCAAGGAGCACCACTGCCTAAACTTTTTCATGTATTTTTTCTACTTTCACAAACAGCCTTTCCAGATCATTCCTCAGGTCATCTATTGAGCTCTTTACAGACTCCAAGTTGTTCTCATTATTTTCAATTTTCACTGAATAGGCGACTAAACTATCCACTGCAGTTCTTATCATTTTCAAATCGGAATCGACCTGGCTAACAGAAGATCTCAGTTCATCTACAGAGCCTTCCATAGAAGAAAACTTTTCAATGTAGCCTTGAGAATGTGATTGACCTGCCGGAAGATTTCCTTGATTCAACAAAGTACTAATTTGCTTCTGGACATCCTGGAGAGCACCAGAGGATGGCAAATCACTGATGCTTCTCTTTAAGTTTTCCAAGTCATTGTACAGCGAAGTCTGTGCCTCACCAAGATTTTTCAGAACATCTGTGACTGAAGTTACCTCTGTATTTGAGAGTCCCTGAAGAGTGGTAATGCTTTGTTCTAGGGTATTGAGCTTATTCTCACACTCTGCCTCCTTAGAAAGGAAAGATTCCAACTTTTCACTGTTTTGAGCAGCAACGGACGCTAGAGACTCTAGGCTGTCTTCTATGTGCCTCAGTCGAGACTCCAGTCCTTCACTGTTCTCCCCGAAAGTTTCTAATGCTTTTCTGAAGAGTTCATTATCTTCCCATTTGTTGAGGTTGGCTTTAACTTGCAGTAAATCTTCATCAAGTCTTTTAATGTCACTAGGGAGCTGCATAATAGAATCCTCAGCTCTCAGAACTTTCTCTTGTAAAGCTTTTAATGAAAGGTGTTCAGTGTCCGCAGCCTCTTTGAACTTCTCATGTTCTTGTTTGAGGTTGACTAACTCTTTCACTTCAGTGTACACATCAGACTCCATGGAGTCTATTGTACTCTTCAAGGTCTCTATGTCCTTTTCTTTCATTTTCATGGATGCTTGCATCTCATCAAAAGCATCTTTTAGCACCTTCATTTCATGTTTATACACATCTGGCTGTTCTAGTGAAGCAACCTTTGCTTTCATATTGTTGATTTCATCTTGGCTCCTTTGCTGGACTTCAGTGAATACAGCAATGTTATCATTTATAGACTTGGTCAACTCTGTTAGTCTCTCTTCCACTGTGTTTTCCAGAGATGTGAAGTCTCGTTCCCTTGCATCCTTAACCATGTGAATGCCATCAGACAAGTCTTTCAAAATTTCATTTTGCAGCTTCTGAAGCACTTCACTGATCCGGTTTATTTCACTTTCCCCTTGTTTAACAGCCTTTTCGCTCACCTCCTGCTTCTGCTGAACAATTTTCATCATGGATTCAAATTCTCCAAATGTGGTTTGAAGAGAACGTACCTAGGCCAGAAATACATATGGTTAATACCAGTAACTTCACCCTTTTTGTCCAAGATCTTTATAGCCCTTGTTTCTAGAAGAAATTATTACCTTGCAATCCTTCATGCCCCATACCTGAAGTGACCCAGTGGCATACAGATATGGAAGGTACAAAAAACCCAGCATCTTGAGCCTTACAGATCTTAGTATGTACACCTTCTGTTAAGGGTCCTTAGCCTCACTGACCTGCCACTCATGATTCAGGAAATCTGTGGCAGTGAAAAAAGAACCCAGGTCTCCAGAGTCTGCATGTAAACCCCTGAACCATCCCTCCCCTACAGGATTCCTGGTTCTAAAGATCACAAGTCTTTAGAAAAAGGAGGCGGGGAGGGGGAAACCAAACCAAAAGAGTATCATGCATCAGCTTCTGAATACAGAAAAGCTGAAATTGGATTTTGTCAGGCAAGAATACCGAAGACCAATTCCTGACCATGAAAAAGAAGTTTTGCAGTAGACAAGAAAGAGCAAGAGGAAAAAATTAGAGGGAGAGGGGAGCTGGGATAGACCAATGAATGGAAGTAATAATCATGACATTTTGCTGCTCCTAGACACCAGTGGAAACACAAGAGATTTTTCTTGTTATCTATTTTCTAAGATTAGAAAAAATTAGGAAGTCATTAATATTCTAAATAGTTAGCAGCTTGTTTTTCCCACTCCTGCATACACCCACACGCTCACAGTGAGCAGGGCGCATGTACGTACACTCAGAGAACAAAAGCACAGCAGCTGCCAAGGGCCTGCCTTGCATCTATCTCAAGTTAACAGAAAGTTCCTACCACTGCATCAGGTATGCTATTACGCTTCCCAGTTACAAAAACTATCTTTACAACTGGTTTTAGTAGCAGCCAGAGGGAAAAGGTCAAGGGATGAGGGGCTGCCACATGTGTTTACTCTCACATTTAAAGGTAAGAGCCAGGCCAGGCAAGCAGACATTAATTTTGAACCTGAAGACTGTGGAGAAATTTTTTTGTGCATATGAGAATTGCACTTTCTTAAACTTAGTAAAGCCATGTAAGAACTCCCACTGGCTGCAAGAGGAATTCATCACACAGAAAATACCTCAAGGCTTTGGCAGGATGGCAAGTGCTGAGTAATGCACGTTGCCTTGCCTCACACTACTCCCTGTGTCTGAGGGGCATATTAATCAGCCATGCCACATGGGCTGCCATGTTTACTGATTAGATACACAGCTGGAGGGGTGGTTTTATTCTATAAATAGAAAGAAGTATATTTTATATGGTTTTAGAAAGAAATACACAGAGCTGTTTTTCCTTTCCAACGGAAGCAGGCTCCAGCAGTTCCCTGACTCTGAACCTAGACATTATTTTCAAAAGACCTAACAGAAATCCTAATTAGAAATTAAGTTATCTCTATGTATTTTTGCAAATCCATAGCCAAATCCTCCTCAGTTTTCATGAAAGTCTACACTGTGCAGGGACTGTAGAGTTCGGCAATGAGACTTGCCCTTGCTCCAACAGATCCCTGCAGTTTGAAGAATACCCATTAGGGTGACTTCTTTTCTTCCTCTCAGCAAAAAGGTTTCTAATGCCTTTACATTCCCTACACTTGTATTCTCTAGTGCTTCCACAGGAAATTAGAAATGAGCTAAGGGAAAGGGGTGTAGAAGGTAATACTGCCATACACATTGCAGCTGGGCACCAGTCATTTGACTGACTTATGAATCTCATTTTCCTTACATCTTAGCTGTCATTCATTCTGATTATTTCCACAGAGAGAAGAGAGCTTTTTCTGTATCACTATAAATGGGGGTCAGAAATATAACAGAATAACACAGGAATGTTCTTCCCCCCCTCCTATTACAGTGACACATTTCAACCAAATCACCAAATTCATATTTGCAAGCAACTATCTTTTTAGTCTAAGAAATCAGAAATAGCCAGAACTCTCCAGAGGGCTGGGTCTGTGTGACTCTATGACTGACAGAGATGGATCCCAGCTCACACAGTGGAAATACTTTATACCTGCTCCTCCACTGCATTCAGGCAATGTTCATGGTGTAAGCTGAAGTTACTCCCCATCTGGGACAGCCACTTGAAGATCAGAGAGCTCTGATATAATAAAATGGACTGGGGTCTTCAAATTATACTAGCTTCTAATCTAATTTGTCCTACACAAGAGCCACCAGGGCTCAAAGCAATACCCTTGCACAAGAGGGGTAAAAACTCACAGCTTCAAAGCAGTTGGTCTGTGTGTGAACTTTCTTGTGAATTTGCTCTTTTGGTATATATGGCTGGTAAGATTTGAAGCCATACCCTTGAAAGATTTAACATCACAAATAGTACATAAAAATGTATCTTCAGCCAATGATTACTGTTCTCTCTAACTGGTCATATTATCTTAAACACCAAATGACCTTGGCCTCTCTGAGAATGGCGCTATGTTAAAGACTAAACTTGCACATCATTTCCTTTCTCCACAACGTGTAAAGCAGATGAGTTTATGTAATGCTTACTCCTGACAGAAGCTGTCTGCAGTCAGACGAAGGGCAAAGCAACACAGCAGCCTGTGCTGATGGCACTCCGCAAGTACAACGCAGGATCTTTTGAACAGCACTGAAATACAGCCTGCTCTCCTCTCCCTCAAGTGCATTCATGTGTCACCAAACCACAGCAACTGAAACTTCCAAGGGTTACATCAAAACCCTGCTGATCTTTCCCCCACCTTTAACAGCCATCTGCTATACACAGGCAAGTAAGTTTCAGTTGTCTTTTTATAAACTATTTATAGATTTCTGTTATATACTCCTCTCCTAGAATATGTAACACATACATACATGATTTTCTGCATGACATGGATATGGGAGCCAGCGAATTTCTTTAATTAGAAGGGCTTATACACTGCATGTACATCTGAGTTCTATACTCGTGTATTGTAGTTTTACACCTTGTGATTGCAACTTCTTCCTTCTTACAGTCTACAAAAATAGCTTAAAAAAACAGTAAAAAGCAACAACCTTTGCTAGTTCAAATCACTGCCCTGTCATCAGTCAGTAAACCCCCAGGATTTAAAAGTAGCTTCAGACACAGCCCTATAGCCCTGAAGTCTACAACTCTTCTCCCTGCTGACATGAATTTTCCTTTTCCTTCTTGTTGTATGGGACAGGAAACACCAAGACTGACGATATGATCTCCACATGTGCAGGCCACTGTGTTTCTGGAAGCACCACTGAACAGCCAGAAGATCTCTGCCAGTGCCTGTCCCCCCTGTGCCAGCCCAGGCCCAAGCTCGCAGGGAATACAGGGAATCTGAATGGTCTGCCATGCAGAAAGCAGTCAAGCTGAGACAAGAATTTCCGTTTCTTTGATCTCACTAGTCATAACTTTACATACTGTCTTCCAACCAATTAACCTACTCCCAGGAAACTATTTTAATTGTATGTTGATGATATGCAATCACAGGTGCCATTTTTAAAGGTTTTAGGCACTCTAGGATGTACCCAAGTGGACAGTGCTATCTGTGAAACTATAGCCGGGAGACTAATAAGGGCCTGAGTGAAAAAAATGAGGGAAATCAGCATTTATTTCACTCTACTTGAGCCACATCCTGTGCCAACAACTTCACAGCTTTTCCATGGCCCTGGACTGCCTTGGACACTGCGAGTCTCACTCCCTTGGCCAGAGACTGCGGCAGGAACGTGGGAGGCAGGGTACGGCAGCAGTGTTTCTGGCACAGGCTCTGTTGTTCGGGGAAGCTCAATGGGTTTTGTTTTCTAGAGTGTGAGACAGGATCCTGCCCCACTCTGACAGCGCTGCACCCCGTGTCCCTTGGCGGGCACACCTGCCTACTCGACAGGCTGCTGCTCGTTCGCCCCGCTAGGTTAAGTGATTTGCGGGCCTCGAAGATACAGAATTACGGGCAGCAGTCTCCTTCCGAACGGCAGGTCCGCACCGCTGCCAACACCTAATGCAGCGTGCGGGCTGCATTCCATAAAATGGCTTCGGGCACAGGCCCTGGAAAAGCGAGCTGGGGGCTGCGGCCACCGCCGCGGGGTCCCGTCCCGCCCCGTCCCGCCCAGCTCTACGCTGCCTGGCAGGGATTTCTCGCTGCTCTGGGGCCACGTTTGCAGGCACGGGGAATACCGCGGCCCTGACTCCATCTGCCCCTCAAATGCCATGAAAGCATCTTTGAGGGAGCACGGAAGAGGAGGGAAAGGCAACGGGACACGTTCGCTTTCCCGCAAGCCAGGCCATCCGACAGCTGCACAGCTCCTTATTTAAGGGGCGAACCCCCGAACGGCCGGCTGCTGCCCCCCGCCCGCCCGCCCCGCCGAGCAGCACCGAGCGCCCCGACGGTGCTCAGCCCGCCTGCCCCCGGCGGTGCCCGGCGCCGCGATACCTTCTGCACCACGGTGTCCAGGGTGGCGGCCAGCTCCTGCCGCTGCCGGCCGGAGGCCTCCACCTCCCGGGCGCTCCGCCCGACCTCCTCCTGCAGTTGCAGCACGTACCAGCCGGCGGGCAGCGCGGCGCCCAGCACCACCGCGGCGCCCAGCAGCATCGCCCAGCTCCGGCGGGGGCCGGCGCCGGAGCGGCCCCCCCCCCGCCGCGGCGTGGCCCGGAGGGGGGGGCGCGCGAGGTCCAGGAGCCGTCGCGGGCGTTGCAGCAACCGTTTACCAGCGGCGGGCCAAGCCGGCGGCGCCACAGCACCACCGCGGCCGCCCCAGACACATACGGCAGCAATTCGCCCCAGCTCAGCTCCAGGCGGGGGCCGGCATCGACCCACGGAGCGCCCCCCCCGCCGGCCCTGCCGCCCGGCTGGGGGGGTGGTATGGGGGGGGGGCGGGTGGGCCCGCCACCGCCCGGCCGCGCGCGGCCGGCTCTTCGCGCCGCTCGGGGCGGTAAGGTAGCGCGAGCGGCTGCGTTCGCGGGTTTGGCGCGCTCCCGTTTCGCTCGTGTGGCTGGTGTGGGGTCGGGCTTGTTGCACCACTGACCACCCCTTAGTGCCACAGGTGGCTTGGTGGACCGAGGGCGGGGCAAGTTGGCCAGACCGAAATGGCGGGAAACGCAGCCGACGTACGTAAGCAGAGCGGAGAAAGCAGCGCGGGCAGCTAGCAGAGCAAGCGGACCAGTGACGGGCGACAGAGGGACTGCGGGAAGAAGGATGAGGTAGAGACTGGAGAAGATGAGAGGGAGTGAGAGAGCGAGAGAGGGGGGGGGGAGGGGGGGGGGGGAGAGAGAGGGAAGGGAGGAAGGAGAGGGAGAGGGAGGACGGACCAAGCGAGGAGCGATAGAGGAGTGCGAGGAATGGGGGGGAAGGCGCCGAAGGCGGACGAAAGGGGGGTGAAAGGCGCCGGCACCACGGCCACGGGCCCGGGCCGCCCGCGCCCACACGCCTACAAAGACCAGCACCGGCCCCCACGCCCCACACGGGGAGCCCGCCACGGCAACCATGGGGAGGGCTCAGGCCCTGCCGGTGTGGGAGGGGGGCAGAAAAGGGACGTTGGCGCACAGGGGAACCACAGACCCCGGGCAGCAAGCAATGGGAGAAAGACCGGGGAAAGGGGGCGTGGCAGCAGCGGCAGCGGGTGGGGAGGAGATGAGGGGAAAAAACTGGGCGGAGAGAGAGAGAGGGACCAATAGAGGTTTGATGGGAGGGCGACGAGGAGGAGGAGGAGAGAGGGGGAGGGCCGGAGAGGGGATGCTGGCGAGGGGAGAGGACGTTCCCCGCACGGGCCCTCACCGCGAGGACGAGAAACCCTATCGAGGCCGGGTGTGAGCCCTTAGTGGGCGCTGCTCGGAGAGAGAGGAGCGGTCTATACCATCACGGGGGGTGCGGGGGGGGGTTCTCGCAGCAGAGGACCGACGGGTGTGGGGGCGTCTTACACGCGCAGCCTCCTGAGACCCAGGGGCGTGTTGTGTGCGCAACCAGACGGGTTCCTCTGAACAGTTTTTTTAGTTTTTTGTAAGAAGAGGCCGTGCACTCTGTAGTTGAGTTTAGGCGTAGGACGTAGTTTTGGGTGGCTGTTAGAGAAGAGTTTTTTTTAGTGGGGAATACGAAGGTAATCCGCGACTGGGTGGACGCTCTCTTGTCTGGATCCTGCCTCACGGAAAGGTTCTGTTTGTTGCTTTGGTTGTGATTTTGGCTGGGCATAAAATATTTGGAATATAAACCGGCAGCAAGCTTTGCGGCAAGACCAAGGTTCGCTTCCTTCGAGGGAGAAAGCCACTGGCTTGCAAGAGGAATTCATCACACAGAAAATAATCAAGGCTTTGGAGCGCGATGGCAAGTGCTGAGTAATGCACGGTTGCTTCTGCACACAATACTCCCTGGTTGAGGGCAATTAATCAGCATGCCACATGGGATGCATGTACTGATTAGATACACAGCTGGAGGGGTGGTTGTCTATAATAGAAAGAAGGATATTTTAATGGTTTATGAAAGAAAATACACAGAGCTGTTTGTCTTTCCAAACGGAGAGCAGGCTCCAGCAGTTCCCTGACTCTGAAACATAGACAGTATTTGCAAAAGACCTAAAAGAAATCCTAAGTAGAAATAAGTTATCTCGATGTATTTTGCAAAATCCATAGCCAAAATCTCCTCAGTTGTCATGAAAGTCTACACTGTGCAGGGACTGTAGAGTTCGGCAATGAGACGTGCCCGGCTCCAACAGTCCCGTGAAGTTTGAAGATACCCATAGGGTAGACTTCTTTTATTTCCTCTCACAAAAAGGTTTCTAATGACTTTTACATTCCCTACACTGTATCTTAGTGCTGCCCAGGAAATTAGAAATGAGCTAAGGGAAAGGGGGGTAGAAGTAATACTGCCATACCCTGCAGCTGGGCCACCAGTCATTTGATCGAAGTATGAATATCATTTCCTACATCTTAGCGGTAGTCATTCTGATTATCCACAGAGAGAAGAGATTTTTCTGATAAATCTAAATGGGGGTCAGAAATATAACAGAATAACAGGAATGTTTTCTCCCCCCATCCTATACAGGAAACATGCAAACCAAAATCACCAATCATATTGCAAGCAACTAATCTTTTTCGTCTAAGAAAGAAATCAGAAATAGCCAGAACTCTCAGAGGGCTGGGTCTGTGTGACTCTATGGACTGACAGAGAATGGATCACAGCCACACAGTGGAAATACTTTATACATGCTCCTCCACTGCATTCAGGCAATTTCATGGTGTTAAGCTGAATTCTCCCCCTTCGGGACAACACTTGAAGATAGAGAGTCTGATATAATAAAAATGGGATGGGGTCTTCAAATATATAGCTTCTAATCTATTTGTCATAAACAGAGCACCAGGCTCAAAGCAATACCTTGACAAGAGGGGTACAAACTCACATAAACGCAAAGCAGGTGGTCTGTGGTGTGAATTCTTGTGAATTGCGCTATTGGTATATAGTGGCTGGTAAGATATTGAAGGGACCATACCCGTGAAAGATTAACATCACAAATAGTACATAAAAATGTATCTTCGCCAATGATTACGTTCTCTTCTAACTGGTCATATTATCTAAACACCAAATGACCTTGGCCCCTTGAGGAATGGCGCTATTGTTAAAAGACTAAACTTGCACATCATTCCTTCTCCACAACGTGTAAAGCAGATGAGTTATGTAGATGCTACTCTGAAGAGTGTCTGCAGGCAGGCCGATAGGCAAAGCAACACAGCAGCCTGTGTGATGGCAATCCGCAAGTACAACGAGGATCTTTGAACAGCATGAAAAGACAGCCGCATCCTCTACCTCAAGGCATCATGTGCTCACAAACCACAGCAAATGAAACTTCAAAAGTGGGTTACATCAAAACCTGCTGATCTTCCCCCACCTTAACAGCCATCTGCTATACACGGCAAGTACGTTTCAGTTTTCTTTTATAAACTATTGATAGCTTTTGTTATATACTCTATCCAGATATGTAACAAATTAAATCATGATGTCTGCGACTGGATATGCGGAGCCACGCGAATTTCTTAATAGAAGGGCTTATTACACTGCATGTAATCTCTGAGGTCTATAAGGGTATGGTAGTTTGACCTTGTGAATTGCAAACTTATTCTTCTTACAGTCTACAAACATAGCTAAAAAAAACAGTAAAAGCAACAACCTGCGAGTTCAAATCATGCCCTGTCATCAGTCAGTAAACAAGAGGATTTAAAAGTAGCTTCAGACACAGCCCTATAGCCCTGAAGTCTAAAATCTTCTCCCTGCGGACATGAATTTCCTTTGCCTTCTTGTTTATGGACAGGAAACACCAGACTGCCGTATGATCTCCAATGGCAGGCACTGTGTTTCTGGAAGCACAATGACAGCCAGAAGATCTCTGCCAGTGTGCCTTGCCCCCTGTGCCAGCACAGCCCAGCTCGCAGGGAATACAGGGAATCTGATGGTCTGCCATGCGAAAGCAAGTCAGCTGGCCAGAATTTCCCGATTCTCTTTGATCTCACTAGTCAACTTTTACATACTGTTCTTACACAATTACCTACTCCCAGGGAAACATTTAATTGTATGTGGATATATGCAATAACAGGTTACATTTTAAAGGTTTTAGGACTAGAGGATGTACCCAAGGGACAGCTGCATATGTGAAACTTAGCCGGGAGAGGATTAATAAAGGGACTGAGGTGAAAATGAGGGAAATCAGCATTATTTTCACTTACTTGAGCCAATCATGTGCAACACTCACGCTTGTCCAGGGCCCTGGAATGCGGACACGGCGAGTCCATCCCTGGACAGAGACTGCGGCAGGAAACGTGGTAAGCCAGGGTACGGACAGCAGTGTTTGCTGCACAGCTCGCTGTTCGGGGAAGCTCAATGGGTTTTGTTTCTAGAGTGGAGACCGGATCCTGCCCACTTGACAGCGCTGCACCCGGTCCCGTGGCGGGACACGGCCTACGGACAGGAGGGCTGCTCGTCGCCAGATAGGGTAAGTGATTTGCGGGCTACGAAGATAAGGAATTACGGCAGCAGTCTCCTTCCGAACGGAGGTCCGCCCGCTGCACCAATGCAGCGTGCGGCTGGCATTCTTAAAAGGCCCTTCGGGCACAGAGCCCTGGAAAAGCGAGCTGGGGCTGCGGCCACCGCCCCGCGGGGTCCCGTCCCGCCCCGTCCGACCAGCTCTTACGATGACTGGCAGGGATTCTCGCTAGCTATGGGCCACGTTGCAGGCACGGGAATACCGCGGGCCCGGACTCCTCTGCCCCTCAAATGCATGAAAGATTTTGAGGGAGCACGGAAGAGGAGGGAAAGGCAACGGGACACCGTTCGCGTTCCCGAAAGCCAGGCCATCCGACACTGCACAGCTCATATTTAAGGGGCGAACCCCGAACGGCCGGCTGCTGCCCCCCGACCGCCCGCCCCCGCCGGGCAGCACCGAGCGCCCCGCGGTGCTTCAGCCGCCGCCCCGGCGGTGCCCGGCGCCGCGATAACTTCTGCACCACGGTTGTCAAGGTGGCGGCAAGCTCCTGCGCTCGCGGCCGGAGGGCCTCCCCCTCCGGGCGCTCCGCCCGACTCCCCCTGGCGTGCGACGTACCAGCCGGCGGGCAGCGCGCGCCCAGCACCACGCGGCGCCAGCAGCATCGCCCAGCTCCGGAGGGGGGCCGGCGCCGGAGCGGCCCCCCCCGCCGGCCCGCCGCCCGGCGTGCCCCGCCGCCGCCGGTTCTCGCGCCGGCTCGTCGCAGCGCGGGTTGCGCGCCTTTATCGAGGTGGGCGGGCTGCCCCCCTTAGTGCCCCGGTGCTTGGTGGCCGACATGGCGGGACGCCGCCGCCGTCGTACGCAGAGCGGGAGCAGCGGCAGTGGGCGAGGGAGAGAGGGAGGGAGGATGGGGGGAAGGCGGAGGCGCCGGCCCGGGCCGCGCCACGCTCCCCGCCCCGCCCCGGCCCCCGCCCCGGGGAGCCGCCACGCACATGGGGATGGGCTCCGGCCCTGCCGGGGGGCAGACGTGGCGCACAGGGCCCAGCCCCAGGGGAGCAATGGGACCGGGGAGCGGCGGGTGGGGCGGAGAGGAAGTCCCGGCCCATCCCCGAGACGGGAAACCCTCTCCCGAGCCGGTGTGGGGGTCTCGGAGCGAGGAGCGCTCTACACCCTCGCAGCCTCCAGCCCCGGGCGTGTCCCAACCCAGACGGGTCCTTCTGCCAGTTTTTGTCCCCGCGCGTAGTTTTGGTGGTAGAACGCGGCTGGATCCTGCCTCACGCAAGTTCTGTTTTGCTTGGTTGTGATTTTGGCTGGAATAACTGCAGCAAGCTTCGGAATGACTGAGAGAGAGGCGCGGAGAGAAAGTTATTTTCTCCATCCGCAGCCCCTCTCCCCAGCCCGTTTCTAGAGCTTGCAGAGCAGAGACTTGGCATCGGGCTGGTCCCTCTGCACCCAACAGCTGCTGTCCTGGCTGGCAGGAGCGCTCCAGTGTCCAGGCAAGCCCCTCTCAGGTCGCGGACGGCTTTGTCCGAGCTCAGCACCGAGTCTGCCCGCAGAGCCTTTCTGCCCCGAGCATGCTTCTTTGCCTCCCCACGCAGACAACGAGCCTGCTGCCTTCATCTTCCCCACGGAGCAAGTCCCGGCACAGAACAGGAAAGGAAAGGCTGAGCAGGCCTTCCCCTGTGCCGCCGGCTCCAGCTGGAGTTTGAGGCGCTGAATGTCTATTTGGTTACAGCAAGAAATTAAATCAAGTTTTGTCTTGGAAGATGCTTTCTTTTCTTGGTCTTTACTTTCATTACAGTATATTCTTCCTTTACATAGATACATAAAAAATAATTTTGATGTTGAATATTGTATAGAAAACAGTGAATTGTAAACTCAGCAAGAGCACAGCTCCTGATGTCAGCCTATCAAATACAGTTCCACCTCTGCCAAGGCGTAGGATGAACTGAACTGTTTAGTCTATACATGATGTTCTAGTAACTACTAGAATGGGTGATAAGTGGAGAATTTTATAGTGAATTGTCTCAGTCATTTTGTTAGCACATTTCTGTCAAATGCACAGACCTGAGAGGATGTTGGAGTGATTGCAGATTATGGGCACCACAACAGAATTTATTGCCCTGACCCTAATAATTAACAGAGGACTTGTATGGGGTCAGGATGTTGTCTTAAATATATCCCAGAGGTAGCTGGAGCTGGTATGAGGGGGCTTGCACTAAAGCAGGAACCCTCAGAATAATGACTTCTTCAATGCAAGGAAGTAGAAATCTAGAAATCTTCAGCAAGAAACAAAGCACCCTGGGAAAGCTACAACAGCAGTTTTCACCAAGAACATCTAGCCACAGCTTTAGTTGTCTCACACTGTCCGAGAAGGGGATATCAGATCTCTATTTAGGAAGGGCCTAGAAAGGCTAGGATGTGTAGCAGTACCCTAAGACCCAGGATTTTAGCTCTGAAGCTGTTTATTTCAGAGTTTACTGTAAGAACTGAGCCATATGGACTTCACCAGAGAGAATAATCAAGAGGATCATCAATGTTAAGTATCAAGGGATATAAATCTGTTTCAGAGAGCAAGGCAGCCTGGGTCACTGTCACAAATTCTCCTTCTCTGGCTTGGTAGTGACCAAGGTAAATGTTAGCAATGTGCTACCTAAAGATTTTTCTCACCATGGAACCAATTCAAGCTATTTCTCACCTAGAGTACCATTCTACAAATAGCTTTTTGTTGTATTTGACACTGTGGGTCAAATTCTATTTCCCTTGTATGGAAAGACCAATTACTAATGCTGAGGGGAGTGTGCATTAGGAATTTGCTGAGGTGATAAAGTTGCTAGACACTGCAGACTGGTCTGGTTGGGGAAGCTACTGATGTACCATTTTCCCTCAGAAATGTCAATATTCTGCTTTGCCTTTGTGTGAATTTGAAGACAAATATTTCAGTGGGGAGAAGTAGCAACCCTGTTTGCCTCTCACAAGACTTCTTTCTCCTTGGAATACAGGAAACTCCACAGAAGAACAAGCTGAGAAAGCATCCTTACACCTGCCTTGTAGTCTTTCTGTCTTGACCTTGAGCCTATTATCAAATCTGGGCCTGATGATCTCAGTCAACCCAGAGTCTTAACATCCATCTGTTAGCACTAAAGCCTGTCTGCCTGGCTCAGTTATTAGGATTAGAGAAAAATGTCTTGTGACTTTTATGTTCTCAACTGAGTTGTCATGGGCCCTGGCATAAACTATAGCATGCCTTGCCCTTTCCCTCTCCTCCCATGCTAACCATGAGTTAGCCACATACTGGGACATTTCAGACCCATGGGGCCAAATGCAGCTGCACATCTTATCCACCCAGTAGCTGCCTTGCTGTTTGCTGGATAAAGCAGAGCATTAATTTTAGGCTTTACTGTCTTTGCCAGTTTTACTGGTAATAATAAGGAAGGTTATGAGCCAACTTGCTGCAAAGAGTGAGCACAAACTAGTCCTTCAGTTCAATTAACAGTGCTTCTGTTGTGAAAGACCAAGAGTTAAAGTTGATTTTAGACACTAGTCAAAATTCCAGATGTGTACCTTGTGTTTTAACTCTCTCCAGGAAATAAGCACCACAGTTGCTCTCTCTCACCCCACATGTTCCCAGTGTGATGAGGGAAAGAATCAAAAGGATAAAAGTGAGAAAACTTGTGGGTTGAGATAAAAGCAGTTTAATAACTGGAAAAAATTAATATTAAATTGTAATAAAAATGAAAATAACAAAGATGTAAATAAAAGCCAAGAAAGACAAGTGATGCGAATGAAAACAATTTCTCACCAGGATGGCCAGCCAGTCCCCAAGCTGTGCCCCTGCACCAACCTTCCAGCAGTTTTATTGCTGGACATGACGCCATATGGTATGGAACATCCCTGGGGTCAGTGGGGTCATCTGTCCTGGCTGTGTCCTATCCCAACTTCTTGTGCACCTTCCTCCTGGCTCCTGAGGTGGGATCAGAGGCAGAAAAGGCCTTGCCCCAGTAGGAGCACCACTCACCAGTAATTAAAGCATCCCTGTGTTATCAACACTGTTTTACAAAACAAAACCAAAACACAGCCCCTTGCCAGCTACTAGGAAGAAAATTAACTCTATCCCAGCCAAATCCAGGACATATATGCCTGTGCTATATAAGACAAAAGGACATTGATTCTTGTTAATTGAGCAGAACAAATTTAAAGGCTGTACAATTATTTTTCCGGCTGACATTGGGGACACCAGAAAATGAGAAATGAGCGGCATTTCTCTGTGGAGAAAATCTCTCCAGTAGGTAATCTACTTCAAAATCCATTCAGAGGCCTATAGCTTCAGTGCCTCTGGACCAGGAAAGAATTGAAACAAAAAAGAAGGCAAAGTGCTGGGTACCGCAGCGTCTAACTATTCTTGGCATTTGTACCCAAATCTCAAAGCATGTCCTTGGTGCCTCAGCTATACATACAGATGTACATCTCTGATATGATAGATAGATAGATAGATAGATAGATAGATAGATAGATAGACAGACAGACAGATAGAACAAGCTGTGCACTTAAGAACGGGCTCCAAAACAGAGAGAAGGACACTGCTGTAGCTGAAAAAAAAATTGTTTTAAAGCCATCCCTTGAAGAGATGGAATCCTATCTCTTACTCCATGATTTAGGTAGTATCCCTGAGATACTTTTCCCCCTGAAGTTATCTTTCATATGAGTATTTGGAAGCTACTTCACTCGATGAGGCTGACCCCTTTCCCCCCCTGTCAAAGCTAGGCCACTGAGCAGCACAGGTTTCCACAACTGCCAGTCTGCAGAGACACAATATGGACCCTGAATCACTGGCCCTGGTGTTTTTGCAAGTACTCTTTGTGCAGCTTTAGATGGTTAATTAATAAAATATGTCAGCAGCCATCACAGCAAAAACTTGTGTTTTCCCCATATTTCAGATGATGTCTAAGCAAAAAATGGATGTAAAAAATAATAATAAATTATGTCCTTGGAAGTCATAACAGTTCAAAGCAACCCATCTGTATGCCATCACAGTCTTCTTCAAAGCCCTTTTGAGCCTCTTTCAAACTTGTCATTGCCATGTGACATGCACAAAGTGGGGCAAACTAGTGCAAATACAGTTATTTAAAACATCGTCTTCTTTATAGAAGCTATCGGATTAGGCTGTAGGACTTAATCCCATTTAATGTCTCTGAAGGCCAGGCTGACAGGTGCTCTGCATCGCTGCAAGCAAGCACTCCCTCTCCAGCCAGGCATTTGGCACTTGTGTACCCAAACTCCGCGCCCTGCTTCAAGCCCTTGATTTCATAGCAGAGGTTAATGGGACCTGCAGTGGGCTTTGCTCTACCCGAATACAACACGTATTCTGTGCAGTTCACCACTATAGGTTATCTGCAGGACGGGGAGCTCTGTCTTCATGAGGGGCAAGGCTGGCGTTAGTGAGCTCTCGCCACAGAGATGACTGCCGGTGTTTTGCATTCCGTGCTTTCGGGCGGGTGAGGCACTGGTGGCACGCAGCTCCTGTGACAGGAAGAGGTGATGACCCTGACAGGTACTGCTGGCCCAGAGGGTGCGTGAAGCTGCCGGTGCATGAGGTCAATACAGCAATAAGCAAAGCATTTATAATGACAGTGCTGCACTGCCCCGTGCTGCGTTCCTCAGTGGGCGCTCAGCAGGCCTCCGGACACCACAGCCATGAGCGAGTCGGGTGACACTCAGCACGGTGCCGAGTGGCTCCCCCGAAACTGCGCGGGCAGGAGCGGCAGTGGGGGGACAAGATGGCGCGTGGAGGGGCGCCTCACAACCTGTCCCCCCCCATCGACAGAGTAAGGAAGCCAGGGCAGGAACATCGTTAAAGCTCTCTTTGCAGCGCAGCTCAGCGCACAAAGGCGGCCACACACGGCCTCAGGCGCTGCCCCGTCCCCCCCACACTCTCAGACTCTGTGGGGTCGGTGTTCCCGTCCCTGAGGCGGCCCGGGGGCGGGGCGGGGGCGGTGCCGGCCCGGCCGGACCGGGCCCTTCCGTAAACACCACCCGGCCCGTCCCCCGGCCTGCCCTCCGCACTCCGGCACGGACCATTGCCAGCGCGGGGGAGTCCGCCGAAGCGCCTTCCCGCGTGGCCTCATATTTCTCCACGCGTCGTGCCCAGCCGCAGGCAGAATGAGGAGATACGGGAAGTTTCTATGGGCATAAGCGGAGACTGGCCCAAGCGCCTCGGATAACCCACCGCTGGCAGGCTGGAAAAGATGGCGCATCTCCCCCCATCCGCCGTCAGAGATGGACGTGCCCGAGGAAGACACTAATAGTCCGGACTGGGTCTTTAAATCTGAGGGGGGCTCTGTGCGGCCCCGGCGAGCGCCGTGCAGGACGGCGAGGGGCAGCGGTAAGTGACCGGCTGGGGACAGCGGGGCAGGGCAGGGCTGCGCCGGCCGGCCGGCGGAGCTGACACGGGGCGGGGTGTCGGGGCACGCTGGGCGATGAGCCGCGGGGTGAGTCGGGGTCAGTGCTGGCTCAGGGGGTGCCACCCTCCTGTGCGCTGAGGGTGGCAGGGAAGCGGTGGACTGGCCCGTCGCTCTGCTGCCCCGGTGGGTTTCGCAGTTCCTGTGCTGATCGTTTACCCCTTGCCCCGTGTCTCCGGGGCTTTCGCCATTCTTTAGTGTCCGCCGGGACAATCCGCCCCGACGGGCACAGCCGCAGGGTCCCCCCCCTGCAGCCCCGGTCAGCGGGGCAGGGGAACCCCCAGACCTTCCCGGGGCATGGAGAACGGGACGCTTAGGGGTGGGTGCCCGCCCAGGCTCGCCTTTCTCTGGGGCTGACAGGGAATGTTCCCTCCTTGACTCTCCCCCGGACTCCCTCCCCCCGAGCCCGTCCTTGGAAACGCTGTTTGTTTTGGTCGGCGAGTGCCAAACTCCTGCCTTTTCTAACTGTTAAAAACATGGGGCCGGGGGAGGAGACAGGCAGCGAAACAGATGGAGGAAGAGGAGGAGCCGCCGGCTCCCCTCGGGGCGGCGGAGCGGGCAGGGCGGCCCCGGGATCCCCTCGGGAGCCGCCGCCCCTCGTCCCACCACGGACCTGAACGGGCGGAGGTCACTCCTGAGGGCAAGGCACAGCTCGCCCATACCGTTTTTTATGCCTTCTTCTCTTCAAAGAGAAGAGCTGTGGAACTATAAAGCTAAAGGGGAGAAATGTCGGCTGTAAGCTGTGAAAAATGAGGCAGGAGGAAATGCAAGTAACTCTTAACAAAGGCTCTTTTCTGTTCTTCGTGTCGGAGTGCTGGCAGAGGTGGAGTCAGTGAAAGGGAAACTCGAGACCGAATGAGATTCAGTCGGTGCCAGCTTGAAGATAGTAAGAATGTGAGCCCAGCAGAATAAACAAAGTTAAGACCTTCATAGTGGTAAAACTGGACAGAGCACTCATAAGTTTCTGTCCATGCACACTTCCTTTGAACAAAGTAGGGCTGTGGAAAACCTTTCCTTGAAGATGGTATCGGAAGAAAGAACCCAACAAACTGTGAAACTCTCTTCCTCCTACCTCCCCCCAGGTGCTTGGTAAAATAACTTCTAATGCAAACCTTTAGGAATAAAAGTATATAAATAAAAAAGTGTATTTCTGTCTTCTCAAACTAATCTGATCTTGCAGTCTTGATAAGTTCTAAGAAGAATCGAGTTGGGTGATGCAGTAACTAATTAAGAGCAAGATGCCTTTAAGCATCTATGATTTTGTATTCATTTTCTTTTTACTAAAAAGAATAATTCCCACCTGTCTGAAGAGCAGAAATGTCAGAATTTATTTCTTCATTGTTAAATTACCTTGAATCTTGGGGTTGGTACATGTAGGAGATACTTTTATCTTGGTCTCCCAAAGAGTTAATCCTTAAAAAACCCTACAGTATGGTACCGATTGAAAGAAAGCAATTGGTGTGATGAAGCCCACTGTGATGGTGTCCAACCCAATGTAAATGTAAATGTGGGTAGTCTTTAATGCAGCAGAGTAAAGCAAGTTGTAACCTCAGGCTGACCCTCTAATAGAACAGGTGGGATATTAATATGTGTATTAAAGCAACAGCCTAATATGTAATAATTAATGACCAAATAAAATAGAACAAGATGGTGTTGTTTATCTAAGATGGTGAATTACAAAGAGATCTTGCAAGGCTGAAGGGTTTTTTGAAATATTTTTATGTGACCTTTATACTAATTTAAACTTAAAAGTTTTAAATTAACTTTGGCCATTAGTTATTAATGAGAACTTCTGTGCTGTCTACAAAAATGTAAGGAAAATCAGCTCTTCCAGTGTATGCTATAAAGCAACAACTAAGTGACTCAGTTGTCTATTGTTGTTACTAATTACAAGTGCCATTTTTGGTTTGTACTTACCTTTCATATGCTCAATGACTGTATTTTTGCCTGAGTGTTTTAGATGACCCCTGCAGGATCTGGTTGTATATTCATGTATGTGTGGTTTGATGTATTTCTCTTTTAAACTTAGAATTTAGCAATAATGTTCTGAATCTGCAGAGTACACCAGTTCTTGCTCCCCATTGTGTTTGAAGCGTTCTACTAGGAAATGTATTTAGTGTGGCAAAAGATTGCAGTGGTTTTTTTGTGTGTCATCTTCTGTTGCAGTGTTGAGACTTCTTACTTAACTTAAGCCTTCTGAAGCACTCTACTGACAGCTCTGCTGTCTGTATGTATGCATATATTGTAGGAGCAGGTATTGAGCAGGTCTTGATACATCAAAATGCCATGGAACTCTTTGAAATGCAGCTATATGTTCCAGAAGATCTGGAACTAGTGCTTAATGACTTACTGTATATAGACTTCTAATTCTCCCTTAACCACTTGTTCTTCTTGGAAATGAAGATGGGATGGAAAATGGCAGTGCTGATTTGCCTTCATGGCTGGTTTAGTGCTTCTCTGAGAAGTACCTTGCAAAGCTGAATATTTATTAACAGTGTCATACCTAGAGGTAAGAGGAAGTTCATGATGTGTAAATTGTGTGAGAGTATTTGGGGTTTGAATGGTCATTTACCTTCTTCCATGTTCTTAACAGGTGAACTGAAGCAGTAGACACACCGTGGAGTGCTCCTACTCAGCAAGCGATTTGCAAGACTTTGGGCCACTACCCTGTGAGCAACGTTAATCACATCTTTTGATGGACTACGTGCTGCAGCATTAATCTTTTGGAGGTTAGTTATTTGTATGGAAATAAAGGGATGTTATACAAGATTAAAGCCTGTGAATACAGTGTTCTTATATTGATTGAAAAAATCAGTTGGAGGGTAATAAAAACTTCGCAGGTTCTGTATAGTGTTACTGTATTTAAGTGAGCAGTTCAATATGAAAAGCCTCAAATACATTCTAAACTTAGTTTGTCACAACTAGTTTCTGGTCAGCACTAACTTTGGGATCTGTAACATAGATTTTAATTGAAGAAATTGTTTGTTTGTTTCTTCTCTAGCATTAACTAGTGACCCATTTCTAATTGTAACTTAAATACGATTCCCAAGCCAAAATATCTCTGTGTTTTGGAGTTTTTAGGTTCTCTTGCAACTCTGTCTTGTTTTAGCCAATACTTTTTAAGTATTTGCTTGTTAGAAATTTAAAAATTGCTGTTCTAATAGGAGTTATGATGCTCAGGATCGCAGGTAATGCTGCAGGTTCTGAATGCCCCACCTCTGTGTTTCAGTCAAGTGTCTCTTACTGGCTTCTCCAGTAGTGATAAACTGTTAGCTGTGTTATTGCTAATGTGACCAATTCTTTTCACAAAAAACCCCTAGTGTAAAGTATGACATAAATAAGGTGTTCAAATGCATCCTCTTTCCTCTTGGGAGAGGAGGAAGAGTAAACATACACTTAAGAAATGTTAATCATCTCAATTAACAGGGGAGTGCTCATCAGTGTGGAGTAGCTCATCAAGTTATAAAGGCCTATTCAGGATGAGTTGGTACCCAAAAAATAAAATGCTTTAAGCTGTAACTAGGTGCCAGCATAAAGAAATCTTCATTTTCATTACCTTTTGTCTATCCCAGGACCCCCACAATATGTTGATTCACATAAGTACAGGCAAAGATCATCCTTTTATTGCTAAAAGTATCTTTTTTCCAAGTTTAGCAGTTGCAATGTGTGGTATTCCTGCCTAATGAAGTTGAAGTGGTTTAATAATAAATGAAGTTATGTATTAGTTAAATTTGCTGGTGGAAACCATTGCTGCCTATGCCTCTTCATAAAGTCCACTACAGAATGCTTCATGGTCATAATCAGAGATGGACAGCTACTTTTGGTATCTGGGCCAAATTCCTTTGGTAGCAATTACAGCTGACTTCCAGCTTCTCATTTTAATACTATTATGAACATATTTTTCACTTCCTGTCATGCAGTTGTTAATCATCTGTATCACACTGTGCAGCTGTCCACATTTTCTGCAATTGCAGATTATCTGCCTGGGAGGCAGTTTCTTTACATAGACAGAAACACTGTGAAGCACAACACTTCTCAGTGGAGGATGTTATCTGTGCTAAATAGAATGTTAGAGGCTCAGAGTTGCCATTTGACTTAAACCAAACCAGAAAACCTATCCACCTTTACCCCAGGAGGAGTGGTTTGTGGGTCTGTGCCATTTTTGATCTGATTCTGAGCACAGACCCACCTAAAGCAGCAGGCCAGACTTTAAGCTACACCCTGTCAGAAATGTAATATTCTGAAATACTTGCCTATTCTCCCCCTGCAACTTCTGTGTTTGCTTCACAGTCCTTACACTCGGTGCAGCCTGTTTGTGGAAGGAAGCTCATTGCTAAACACCACTTCTTGGTGAAGTCAGGTGGGGGATGGTAACATCACAAGATGCCTTTATGGACATTGAAAACTACCAAAAGTCTTGCAACAAGCAGCTTTAGGGGTTCCTGTGGGTAGTCTTTAATTTTTTAAAATATAACCAATTTAGGGATTAATCATTGAGGTATGGAACAGCTGAAGGTACCAAGCTTTCTTACAGAACAGGTACAGTTTGTTGATAACTATGATTCTGCATGTAAAGCCAGATCCTTTCCCTTGCTTTTCCTGTTTAGGAAAGGCAGCTACTTGATCTTCATTCACAATATAATGATCAGTAGCTGACTTTTGTGAAACAAACAAACGTAAGTGCTGGTTTTATAGGAGTTGTGTTTGTCTTTCCAGGTCTTGTTTACTGTGTAAACAAGGTAAAGGGAATCAGAATGCCTCTCAATGATGACCAGAACAGTGACTCAGATTCATCACGCCTCTCAGAAAGCACAGCTTCTTCCAGTGACTCTGAATATTCCAGGCAGAGCTTTAACAGTGATTCTTCAAGCAAACCCAGCTCCCCAGCGTGTAAGCCTGTTTCAGCCTTACCTGCATTGTGTATGGACCAATAAGGCTAACTTACTTTGTTTCTTTTTGCTGTTGTGGGTAGAACCTGGGATTCTGAATCTGTTTAAGAGTATTAAGAGAAAGGCATGGCTTTCTCTCTGCTGTGAAGCAGTGCATCTCCTGTGTGTGGAACACCAACAGCAGCTGTATCCATGGGGGTCTCCCTGTGCACTCCTTCCCTTCAGAAAGTGTAAGAAAAGTGTGTCAACATGGTCTTCCTAACCTTAACTTTGGTAGCAGTCTCCCACTCAGCCAGATCCGCCTTTGTGCAAAGGGTGGGTTTCTTCTGTTTGATCCCTGCACTCAAAAATTAATTCTGTAACTTACAGATTTGTAATACCATGTCAAGTTATATGTAATTAAACTTGAATTCACATTTTTCTTTCATGAATATTAGAATGAAACAGAAACACTTTTGCACAAGGAAGATAATTTGAGTAATGGTAAATAAAGCCTTGACTAAGGTGTGGTTCATCTGTGTCTGTAAGCATTTGCAGACCATGCTTACTTCTTACATCTATGTAAGTGAAGCCTTACCTTAAAACAAGCTTGTTGGTGGAGCTGCACTTGGCAGCTGGCTCTTTGTCTTTCTTTGTTACTAGTCTTCCAAATACTAAGTTAAATCATTGAATTTGATGATGTAGAAACTTTGGGAATTTACTCTTATTTTCCAGTGTAGAATTTGTTTTGTCCTTGGCTGCTACCTCCTAAAAAATGAGTATAATTTACATTCCACAGCAGATGAAAGATCTGCTGATCTCAAGTGGGGGGGTTTGCAAATCAGTAAGTGCAGAACCTTTCAATAGGCAATATAGCCATCATGTGCTTGGAATTATAGTGGACATCTGGTATCTCTTACAGCTCATGCTTTTGGTTGGGTGGCTTTGACATAACAGTTAGTAGGAAATCTGGGGAATGCAAGATCCGTTTTAAAGGAAAAAAGTTTTTTGTTCAGATGCAGAAATATAAAAATGCTTCTCAAAATGTTTTGAGGCTTGTGTGGTATTTCCCCACAAACACACACACCCCTGATAAGCTGGGAGTTTCCTGAGTTACTGTTTTAGGAAGATATAAAGACTTGGTAATCTTGGGTTGCTTCTTCCAGAGTACTGTAGTCCAGTTAGCAAGCAGTAAAATTTCTAGGTTTAAGTATAATCAATTGCACTAATCAGCTATAGATATATGGCTTGAATTGATCTTGTTTGCTCCAGCAGCAAGCCCTCCCAAGGTCATCACATTTGATGAACTGATGGCAGCTACAAGAAATCTATCAAACTGGACTCTCGCTCATGAAATTGCTGTAAATGCAAATTTTTGCATAAAACATGAAGACTATCCACAAAACAGGTAAGAGCCTGAATTTTGCAAAAAAGCAGCACTGGTGTTGGAAAGAGAGGAGAAATGAATGGAGCAGTCTAGACTGTTTTGGGAGCTGATAATCCACCACCCAAGAGAGATGTGGTTGCAGGGCATAATATCTGGGGAGGTGTGTTTTCCAACAAGTGATCAGCCTCCTCTAGAACAGTTACAAGGATGAGGGCTAGTTGAGAGTCTTTCTCATATCTAATTGACTTACTCCACAGCTTTGCAGGCACAGTGAAACAAATTGTACACAAGGCATTTTGGGATCATTTGGAATCAGAACTGAATGAAGATCCTCCAGAATACGAACATGCTATCAAACTCTTTGAGGAAATTAAGGAGGTAATGTTCTTCCTTCTCTGTATTGTTTTGTCAGCTTAGCTCTAAGAGTCCCTTAGTTCACGGAAGAGTCTGCTTAACTTAGTTGAGCCAACACCTTCTAGTTCTTCCTTTTATAATATGAAGGCATGATTGTTCAGGACTGAAAATAGATGTCTATTTGTAGTATATTTATATTAACCAGGAATATAGCCACAAACAAACGGTGGTATGTTCACTCAACTTTCACTGCACAATGATCAGTTGAAATTCATCTCTTTTCCCAAAGCTTCACATCTCTACTAGCCTGTTTCCAGAACCATACTGTGAGCTTAGGGCATGAGCAAGACTATTAACATGACTGCACCTGCCCAGTTAGGCTTCATTGTTTGATTATCACAGGGGAGTATACAAACCTTCAATCCTGGCACAATACTTAGTCTTTCAGAATTTTAAGTTAGTAAATGTTTGTTTTACAGGGTAGCCTCCCAGCTTTTGAATGAGTCTAGTTGTTGACTTGGTTTTTGTTTTATTGTCTTTGAGCATTTTTGCAGAACTGTACTGGGGTTTTTTTTTCCAAACAGTCCTTTTTTTCCCCACTACCTTTGATAATGTTCAGTCTTAAAATGTCTGATTATAATCTGTCAGCTATATACAGCTGACATAAATATTAAAACTTCACTCAAGTGTGTTTACTAAGTGGTTTGGTTTTTATTGATAAGCTTTTCCTTTTTGCACCCTCGAATTTAGATTCTTCTTTCCTTCCTGACTCCTGGAGCAAACAGGATTCACAATCAAATTTGTGAAGTTCTAGATACGGATCTTATAAGACAGCAGGCAGAACACAATGCTGTTGATATTCCTGGGCTAGCTAACTATATCATCAACACTATGGGAAAGTTATGTGCTCCAATAAGGG
This sequence comes from Certhia americana, assembly GCA_018697195.1. NCBI lineage: Eukaryota > Metazoa > Chordata > Aves > Passeriformes > Certhiidae > Certhia > Certhia americana. The sequence goes on along the minus strand of CM031879.1, from coordinate 51,453,877 downwards.
ACAACGACATAAAACAGTTAAAAGCAACTGACAACATTGTAGAGTTACTGAGGTTGGTATTTGAATGTGTTTTTCAAAGAAAAAACTCTTCTCTGAAGAGGTAGTAGGGTAGTAGACTGTGGAGGGCGACGGGGCTGGGTAAAGGAAGTCTAAAATTGTGTCAGTTTGCATAACACCTGTTCTCAAACTATAGGAAAACTTCCTGAAGTGTTAAAGGGGAAGAGCTCTGACACATATGGTGTATCTTACTTTGTAACGAAATGGGTAGGATACCTAGATGAAACCAGGCAGCTGTGAATATCTAAGCCAACAACTCTTGCAAGAATCTCTGTTTCAGAAGCTTTTTTTTTTCTGTCTTGTTCATTCTTACAAAATGTAAGCAGCGTACTTGTACTGTTTCTTTTGAAGTTTTAATTGCATGCTTCTTCTGGAAGGCCTAACTTTGGAATTAAAAGCTCTTTAGTTAAGATCTTACTATTTGAACTTGAGTAAAACATTTGCATAACAGGGCAGAAAACAGTGCTCCTTAGGTACATTGAAATATTAACAGTAAATGGTAGTTGTTCTACTGCATATATACAGGGATCAAAGCGCCTGGGTCAGAAGGATCATTTCTCTTAATGCAATCATTCACCAAATAGTTTGAATCTGTTAAATTAGGCTGAAATATACCAATTCATGTCATTTAAAAAAAAATTCACAGGGCTATAGCATTTAGAGATGTTACATTAGTCCTGTTCTTATCAACTTAGACCAAGTCTTATATATATATATAACTCCTTTAAGAATTCCAGATGATAGGTAACATGTCTGCTACTCTGAAATGCCAATGAAGGAGTTCACTTCTCCCAGAATTGACATTAAAACAATAATGTACATGTGCTTTGCATGTGCTGGTGAAAATCAATAGACTAAATTAAACTGTGAAATTTTATATTCCTCTTTTCAGACAAATATTCCGTGTTTTGGACCTGATGAAAGTGGATATGGCAAATTACACAATTAAAAGCCTTAGACCATACCTCTGGCATAACTTGGTGGACTATGAAAGAACAAAATTCCAGGAAATTCTTGAAGAAACACCAAGTATGTACCATGCTTTAATTTAAACTTTTCTTTGAAAAGAAGGCTATTTACAGAGTTTTCACAGCATGTATTTAAGTTGCAGTTAACTTAGAGGAAAACTTCAATTTCTTGTCTGTATCTAGTAATAGGAAATTTTTTTGACAAGCAAGCTGTCGCTGGATGATTGCTTAACTTGCTGGCAGGTTTGTCTGTCTGTAAGCTGGGGCACTTTCAGACATACTTATATTTGCCAAATTGGTTGGTGTCTGAAAAACAAACAAGGTGACTCTTGCTGTCTGGATGCAAAAGCCCTACATAAAATGAGACTTTTCTCTTTTGTGTGCAACAGTTCTGTTGTTAGTGTAAAGTAAATACATTAAACTATTAATGTGCCTGAAAGCTGGAAGGGAAAAGGTCAATTTTTTAATAAACAAAAGGCAAGCTCTGAACAAAATTTCTTAGATGATGCAAAGTCAACTCGATCCACTATTACATGTTGTGTGTAATTGAGTTAAACAGTGTTCAGAAATACATCCTCCAAGAAGAATAACTAAGCTTGCTAACATCTGGAGCAGGGGCTTCTAAAATGGGAGCCCTGAACCACTGACAGGGCCTGCAGTGTTCATATATATAACCTGAGAAAAACTCTATCACAACAAACCAAATGTTTTAATCTTCTTCACCTCTACTTTTTGGTCTTCTGCTCTATCAGTTAAGTGGCCTCTCTGAAAAAAGGAAAACAAGCCTTTGGGAACTTAAACTTTGAGACTTCTGTTACCTAAAAATCTTGTCTGAAGTCTTAACAATTTGTGGCAGGGTTGATACAAGCCAGGTAGAATTTAAAGGTGATCAGTGGAAGAAAATGAATGAGAGAATTACCATGTGTGAAGACTCAGCTGTCCACTACATTTAAGTCTTCAGAAGTTGAATTCTCTTATGTATATGACTCTTTTTTTTTCTCAAGGTAGTGCTTATTTTGATGAAAGCATGCAGTAAATCTGTGCTATTTGCAATGCTTAGGTGCCCTGAATCTCACAACAGAATGGATAAAGGAATCAATAGAAGATGAATTGTCATCTATTTCTGATGAGTCTTCATCATCCCCTGGTGCTGATAGTAATTCAAAACCAATTATTAGTCCTACACTGGTGCTAAACAATGGCTACTTGAAACTGTTACAGTGGGATTATTGCAAAACAATTCCAGAGGTAAGAAATATTTTGGTGTCTTCAAGTTACCAGCTATACGAAATCGTTGGTGTGATATAATAATTCTGCTATTGATGACAGTAAGTGATTATTGTCTTGCGCTTCTTAAATTTCTGAAATTTGGAGATAATATTCTAGTCCAGTTTCTGAAATTAGAGATGGGCAAATCAACCAGAAGAGAACAAGGTAAAGGTTGTTCTCCCTCTTTCCAGTCATAGCTCACCAGCTCCACCCCAAGAGCAGTCTTGGCTGTGGTTGAAGGCTGGGCCTTTTATTGACAGTCTGACATACTTTCTCTATTTTTAAAAGAACTTATTGTAGCACTGTGTTTTCCTAACAGCAGCGGGGATTGGTGGGATTGCTCTTTAGAACAGAATCTGTAAAAACTTGAGGCCTCTAAAGTAGGTATTTACCCATTCTCAGTGCATGTAAACTATTGCTTCAAGACTTAGTGTTTAGTTTTTCCCTCTTAATTCCTGATTAGTGACCTCTGCAACTTTCCATAAAGCCAGTGTGAAATTTGTAATCAGTGAGGGCTAAAATTTGAATTTTCACATAGGGCCTTAGCTATATATAGGATGGCTGGCAGAGGATTTGCTAATGGGGATGGGGATGCTCTTGGTGTTCTCAGTGGACAGAAGGGAAACCACTTTCTTACCTTTCTGTCAAAACTTTTGTGTAAGAACTACTTACAGGTTTAGCTTGCCATCCTATGAAATTGCTACCAACTGCAGTTGGGTGTTAATGTTCCTGTGCTGCTCAGGATGAACTCTTTGTAACCTAAAATTAACTCCTGCTACATCTTGCTGTGGGGATTACTTATGTTCTTGGTATGATCAGCTGGCTTTTTGCCTGAAGCGGGTTATGTATCACTTGCAAAACCTGTTTTGGTGGCTGAATTGGTGGTTGTCAAGCACAGTTGTTCATTATTATCCATCAGTTACAAATCTTGGCATTTTTTCAAAAGACACCCAAATCCAGAAGACTATTCTGTTTGTAACTTGGGCATTACAATGTCCTCTGGATCATCTGAGAATTCCATGTCATGGGCTGAATTGTTGGTTGCAGATTTGTCAGCAGTGATGAGGAATAAGGTGCAGTGTCCTCAGTTTCCTCATTACTTTTTCTTTCCACCACAGGTTTACTTCTGTAATTGTACATAATGTCACTTCATGCTATACTACCTATTTAGGGTATTTCAGTTGTCTGTTCAGTTCAGTTGCTATCTCCTCTGGGTTTGTGTATTTGTGATTAAATGTAGTAGTGCTTCATGACTACATCCTAGATCTGTTCTTTTCCTGTCACTCTCCCTCCTTATTCCTAAATTACTATTATTGTTCCAATTCTAGACTCTTATAACAGATGAAGTTCGTCTTCAGGAGCTGAGAGAAAAGCTCAATCAATTAAAAGTCATAGCTTGTGTTTCTCTCATAACAAACAACATGGTGGGTGCAGCAATTGTAGATGTGCCTGATTTTGCTGACCAGCTGAAAAGGATCTCCCTTCCTCTTCTTGAAGGCATGAACAAGAAGTAAGGCCTTTTTTTTACTCCTTTTCTTAACTCTTTTTTTTTTGACAGTGAACAATTGGAAACAATTTTAGTATCATAGCTGGTGCTTGTTATTAATAGGAAATACCAATTTTAAAACATTTATATATTCCCTTTATGATACAAGGCCACTGTTAGAGATGTGTTTTCAGAGGTAGATTTTAATGAAATCTTACGTCTTGATATTAATGTACAGATTTTGGATCGTAGTAGTAGATTTTGGATCCTGGTAGTAAAGTCTGTTCATACACTCCTAATACTGAAGAGACTGTGGTAATGTATTCACTAAATCCTCTTGGGAGTTGCTTCAGACTTGTTGTAGATAGTTCAAGTTACTTGGCTGCCTATTTCTTCAGCTGCTTGTATTACAAGCAAGTCTGATGTATGTGACTGTCTTTTAAAAGAGTTTTTCCACTCTGGTTTTTCTCATGAAATGCTCTGCACGTGGCCCAGAAAAACACCTAGGCACAAGGATAAAGTTAACTGGTGTCACTGCAGCACACTTGATATTACTTTTTCCATTTGAATCACAACTAGGTCCTTATTTTATCTTCCACATAGAGATTTTCCTGTATATGTAGATGACATAAATCTGCAGCAAAAGATGAAAACTTTTCAAATCATTGCAGAGACCAGGTTGAGAATAAAAGGGAAAGGAGACAAGTGTGGGCATTTTGCAGCTTATGTGACTCAAACTGCAGAATTTAATGCTTTTCTGTTTCTTCCAGAAGTTTTGACTTGAAGGAGGCTCTGAATGCTATTGGCATCCAGATTTGCAGCACAGTGAACAAGTCTCTAAGTGAAAGAGGCCTTCCCACTCTTACTGAAGAAATGCAGAGTAATTTAATGGGTCAAATTGCTCATATTGTTGAGAAGAAAAATCCTGTCTGTTCCTTAATTGGTTAGTAAGATACTACCTAATTGTCATATTGTATGTGTCTGTTTATAAACTTATTTCCAACAAGCTTAATCAGCTGAATAATTATCTTCTAAAAGCATTTTCTTACTGCAGTAAAATACTAGTTCAACTAAGACTAAGAAGATGTTGTTTACTTAGAGATGGTGTTCTTGGTATGCTGCAGAGCATGGTTAGTCACAGCTAGAAATAATTGTAAAAGTGCATGTAGAGACAAGCTTAGGCAGCTAGTGTTTTGGAGAAAAATTTAGAAAAAAATGAGTGTTATTTAGTCTTCTTTCTGACCATTCTGAGTTTAAACCTAGCAGATCTGGTGTTTTTCCTTTGAGTCTGTTTCATATTAGTTAATATGACTTGCTGCAGTAGGTTTATGCTGGGTCCACCTTAAGCAAGTTTAAGAAGCTTACAGTATTGTTTCCCACCCCAGCACAATCTTGGAAAAGAGTTGTTGCTTACTTACACTGTTGGATTTTTTGCTGCGCTGATGTGCAGGGTGTTTACGAAGAGACTATGGCTTCATCTTGGATTCACATTTGTTCTGAGCATACTTTATTTTTATTCCATTTCAGACAAACGAATCCAGCTCTTCATGAGAAGCTTGCTTGCTCTTCCAAGTTTTCCGACGTGTATGCCTGCTGTGCCAGGAGGCCTTTCTGTCATTCAGACAGAGATAGAGTTTCTGGGATCTCAGTATGCAAGCATCGTCAACTTCAATAAAAAAGTGTATGGACCATTCTATGCAAACATTCTTAGAAAACTGCTTTTTCCTGAGGCAGCAATGGAGAAAACAGAAGCAGAAACATCTAGCAATTAAAAAATGTACCCTTTTTTTAATCTTCCAAGGCAGTGGGGAAGTCGCATCTCTAAGAACAGCCAACTGCAGTGACTGTTGATGGGAAAACGTCTTGTAAAATTTATACAGATAGTTTCTGAAATTCACTGTAAAGAAATTAATGTCAAGGTCATATATATATATATATATTTTAATAGAAGATACTTGTTTGATGGATTGTCATTGGATTAGCCAGTGAATTACTAATTTCCATAGCAAGCATTTGTTATGACTCACAGTGGAAAAGAACTGGCAATGTACTTACTGTTTTGCCATCATCAAAATGTTATTTTTCAACTCAAATATATTTACATATAGCAATGCATATTAGGAAAAGACAAAAACAACTGTAGATAAAATGTTCTATGCTTACATTGTATTTTTGTAGAGTAACATCTCAGACAACAATTACGTGTCTGAAAATACTTTGAAGAAGAAAGTATAGCATAACTGCTTTAGTAACCAAACCCAGGTTCATACTGGCTAAGTTCAGGTACTCCTGCAATTACTGGACCCAGAACTTTGCCTCTGTTACATTAAGGAATGCCAGTGTTACAAGCTGTTTGCAGGATAGCAGTTACAAAAGCATTCACCACTCAAGTAGGAATCATTCAGAACTTCTCAACTCAAGAATTAAGCTTAACAATAAACACCTAAGAAACATGGTGTTGGGAAGGTGGACTAAGTTTTTGTATATAGTGTTTATTCAGTGGTGGTCATACAGATCTTTGATACTTGTATGTACTGATCTTTGATCTTAATGGATGGGTCTTAAGTATTTTTAAGTTAGGTCTTTCTAACTTTTATTCCCAAAAACACTTAAGACTGACCCCACAGTGTACCACAGAAGAACTACCCCTTTCTTGCCTGTATCTGACAGAATGTAAGTTTTTCACAAGATATTCTTAGGCCTGAAAGCAAGAACACAAGTAATTAGTAATTTCTAAAATATTATTAGTTTCTCATTTTTAAGGAGTAAGTGAGAAATGCTCCCATTTTCCTCAAATTTCTTTGGACTGGGCCCCTATACTTAGTTCTCATTTAAGGCATTGGGAATCTATACAGAAAATGAATAGGATTGAAATTGAGAAATGTGGAAGTGAACTTCTTTAAGTTTACACAAGCTTTATTTTGCATATATCAGATTACTGGGATTAGATAGTGCTGGAATACATATTATAGACATGTTCTTGTCTATGAAATTGAATAATTTACTTGAAAATTATATTTTAATATATTACCATATAATACTCCTTTTAAGATGTCATATATAAAAACCTTCAGTGTGGTACAAGTTAGAGCTTGTTTTTAATATTTTATATTACAATCTATTTTTTATGAAGAGACAAAAATAACCTGTAAAAGTGTAATGTGTCACAAATTTATGTACATTACTGTGTCTATCATAAAGGTCTAAAAACCCCTGGGCATTATTAGCACTGTTGTTTTGTAGTCCATTTCTACAGGAATGTCTACCCTTTATAGCAAAGGAAATTACTTCTATTCAGCTGTTCTTTAGTATCCAAGGACTTTGGTCACATGTACATGTTAAGGAAAACTTTCTTCGACATGCCTTTTTAGAGAAATTTCTCTTGTGCACTTCTGTTTTATCCCTTGTGAAAACATTGCACAAAATAAAGATGAACACATATTTTAAAGGGAACTGTTTCCTGGAAAACCTGAGAGAAAGGAACTCTTAGACTATAATAACTGTGCCACTAGTTAAACCAGGCTTGCTCAGTTGAAGATGAAATTTTGGTAGGCAATTCAAAATCATTAAGAGAAAAATGCATTTCAAAAGCAGGTAGAGGGGATGAATCTGAGTGATTTGCTACAATTTTAGAACTACCTATGTGATTTTGAGCTTCAGCCAAAAGAGGATTTTATGAACATTGGAAGGTGATTGTTAATATGATTATGGACTTTTAATCTGAATATTTTATATCCATTCTATTGTACAAATAAATATCAAACTATAGCTCTTTAACGGGCTGAGAAAACTGTCATACTAGTTTTTACCAGTAAACATTCAAAACATAGCATTTATTGGGGGGGGGGTGTTGGTGATTAAGGTGACTTGCTAAGGGCATTCTATAGCATGGCCTGTGTTTCAAATGATTGTTTAATGTGTTTTAATGTTTCAAATATGGACATTGCATCTGTTTAATGTCATGTGTTGCATGCTGTTTATGCTGCTGTGGCTGAAATGCACTTGCCTCTCCTCAGAAGTTGTGGTTGTGAAACAAGATGCCATTCTGTAGCAGCTTTGTTAAAAAACAAGTATTTGAGGGTTTGTATGCATTAAATTTTGTTTGTGATACCATCAGTGATGAAAAGTCATTTATATGAACTTTATTAAATGCAACAGATTGTTAAATGCCAAAGATCAATGACTCCACTAATATTCTGTTGTGACTGTTTTTCTGTTACTTCTCAGGCGCAGCTCCAGTGTGGAGTAGTACTGACTTTAACCCAGCTGTACAAATAATATTCCAAACAGTTGCCTGCTTAAATCTGACTGCTTGGACTAAGGCTGTATTGGGTTTGCACGGCAGAGTTGGAGGAGGACCGGATTGCAGGGGTGGCTTCTGTGAGAAGCTGCTCCAAGCTTCCCCCTGCGTCCAACGGAGGCCTTGCATGGATTAAACACGGGTTGCCACGTATTAAACACATTCTCCACTAGACAGGAAACCAAATGGAAGGAGTTCTGAAATGTTACTCCTCTTAAGGCTAGGGGCCTTAGTGTGCAGGATGGGTGGAGCCCAGACCCACCCCGTCAATGGCACTCTTGTGGGAGCTAGAGCAGACCTGTGTGTGTGTCTGTGTGTGCACTGTTTTCATACTACTTTTAGAACTTTCTTACCAGTTATTCTATTTATATATATATATATGTGTAAACCTTACTGCCACAGTAAGTTTTACCTCCACATGTGGATTAAGGAATCCACAGCGATCGCTAGTGTTTCTTGTTTCATCTTGAACTGGGGCAGATGAGTAGCTCCCCATTTGACTACGATTTTGGTGTCTCTATAGCACCGGCCCTTCTACAGGAGAACAAATAAACTTGTAGGTGATTCAGCTACAGCATTCAATAATAATAATGATAATAATAATAAAGCCAAAAGCTGATGCCCCGCATTGCTTTTCATGCTAAAAACTGCAGGAATGCCGTTTAAAGCCCGACTGCTCAGTGTTCCTGCCGCCTCCCGGCGGGGGC
>CM031879.1:51281723-51445080 GCA_018697195.1 Certhia americana | reverse complement strand
GTCCGCAGTGCCGGCCCCACCGGTGTCCCTCAGCAGTGACGGAGCGGTCTGGGGTGGAAGGCACCTCAGAGCTCATGTCCTTCCATCCCCCGGCCATGGCAGGGGCACCTCCCGCTGCACCAGGATGCACAGTACCCCTTCCAGCCTGGCCTTGGAATATTTACTTAAGATTAAAATATTAGTCTCATCCCTAGGTAATCAGTTTAATTCCATTATAATTTAACAGATTAACCCCCTTTTTAAAAGCATAACGTTTAAGTCATAAAAACCTGAAATCAACTGCTCTTCAGCTTTCCAGGCTGTAAACACTGCTGCATGTAAACCACAAGAGACCAGTAGTAAAAGCCACACCATAGTGCATGTTTCTCTTTTTACTGCATTAGCTTTGCTATTATTAGATGTTAAATTGGTCTGACAAGCAAGATTAGTAGATTAACAAACAACAGCAGTGAAGGCTGAAAGCCAAGAGCACCCTCAACATTTCTGTGGATATAAGAACGCTAACGACTTTCTACAGGTTTTTTTGGTTATTAATTTTGTGGTATTTTAAAATGGCAATAGCGGGAAAAGAATACAAGGGCTGGGAACACTCCTCCTAAATAAAAGGATTTTTGTGTCCAACCAAACATACATGCAAGCTTTTGCACTGCCACAGTGGGAGAAAGTGAGGTTGATGTAAAGGGATGTTCCTTGTGATCATAGAAGATTAGAAATTGGGGGAATTTTGTAGGAACCTTGGTATATTTAGCACTTTTGCTAAATCTCTGTAGGATTTAGGCTTCTGATAAGGGTTACAGAGACTTGTATCTGCAAGGGCTGCTCCCAAGACTGAGGTTCTTACGTCTATTTTGTAAAGTAAAAGTTGTAGGAAATCTTCCGTTTCTAGGAATATAATTTCAGTGTTAACAAAACCAAAAAAAAGTTAGGTTATCCTAAATGTGTTAAGGAATTTTCTAAGAAAAATATATTTTCACATAAGGAAAGGCAGTGTGCCAATTGCATCCTGAGGACATACTGCACATATGGTTTACTGGCATATGCAGGTCATTTTTATCCATCTCTGTTGGCTTTAGGCATTTTTTTTCCCCTAAATGCAGCTGATTTTAAATAATGTTACTTTTCAAAATACAACGATAACAGTAAAACACACAGACGAAAAGGCTCAGGCATGTTAGATATTTGGCTACTCCTTGGAAAAAATGTTTTAAACTGTGTTTTGTTTTCAGGAAAAATGGAGACTTCTTCCAGCATTTCTAAAGGTTAGTACTGCACACTCATTTCATGGTGTGAATACTTCATCTCCTTTCTAACGTTGCATTCCCTTATTCTAGCTCTTACTGTTTCCCAGAGTACCTGTCCTTACTTTCATTTGGACTTTGCCTTTTTTTTAGTTCCTTGCAGTTATCAATAGACTTTTTCCACAGATTGTTTTCTTGATTAATTTACAGATTATTTTCTGGAGACATCCTCCTAGAGATTTGCATTTTGGTGTGGTTATTCTCAATCCATACTGTATATATGTAATGTTTCCAGATTATATGTTTTACTGGCTCTCAGAGACCCTATCCGTGCTCTTTATGACAGCTCCAGCATCAACTTGGAAATTTAGTGTAGAACCAAAGTGAGCATCCACCCACACCCCAGAAGTTTGTCAGCTGAAAGAATTTAGCACAGTTATCCAAAACTAAAGTTCATGCATGTATCTTAATTTCTGCTGTGTGTGATTAGTATTGCTGAAGCTGATCTTGTTTGCTGTGTGCATGTGTTTTTCAGGTGAAAGGATTGGTGAAGCAGCACATAGACTCATTCAACTATTTCATCAATGTCGAGGTAGGCTTTCCTGGGGGAGAGGGACAGTGGCTCTTAGTACTCAGAAAAGGCTGTGGTTCCATTTTATTCTTCTTCTCCTCCAGATAAAGAAAATCATGAAGGCCAATGAAAAAGTGACAAGTGATGCCGACCCAATGTGGTACCTGAAGTAAGCAAGAGATGATTTCTGTATCAGTAGCAGCTTGAGTACTGTCTCATGGGGTTTTTATCAGCTATAAAGTGTTTATAAGCACATGTGTAGGTATAAATCAAGGTGTTTTCCATGACTTACCTCTTACTTTGATGGGAAGATTTAAAGGTTTACTGCACATGCAAGCTGAATTTTAACTAATTCGACCACAGCTCAAATACAATGATACTTTGGGAAGAATCATTGCTCATTATTAATCAACTTGAGTTCATTAAAGTAATTTCATTTTTCAGTGTATGTAAGATTTTGCTTCCTTCAGCTTGCCTGAAAAATATTTGTCTCATTGCTTATTTTGAAATTGTATTACAGGTACCTCAATATCTATGTGGGTACTCCAGATGTGGAAGAAAGCTTCAATGTGACACGACCTGTGTCACCTCATGAGGTATTAATGTTTGCATTTGTCTTGTTGGGTTTTTTTTATCTTGGGAATGTCTTGGATAATAGCTGCGTGTAATTTTGAGTATGTGCATGTTACAGTAGGTTACAGTAGGTAGTGCAGTGCATTCCACCATCTCTGTAAAAAGAAGCCTCAGATTTAAGCATCATGGAATAAAGCTTTTTAATTTTATTGTAATTTTTTTTTCTGTATTCAGTGTTTTGTATTAGCTGAATTTGAGTGGGTTTCCATGAAAGTAGTGAAAGTACTTCTCTTGCTCAATCTTGTGGCTCTTCTTATGACAGAGCTGAAATCCTCATGCTGTAATGTAGGTTTCTTGGATGTTTTTGTTAATTTCCTTTTAATATTAGCCTTGCTACTGTCTGCACCATGTCTGAAACATTTCTCTGTTTCCCTTCTAGTCTTTGGTAACTTGTATCTGATTTTTTGCTCGTATTTTTAAAGTCTGATTCAGAAAGCAAACATGGAAACTTTAAGCAGAAAGTTAACATGGAAACTTTAAGCAGAAACAGATGGAAATTGTTAAAATTACAAGAAGCTGCAGAAGAACATCAGCCTTCTGAGGGGTATATTTAATTCCACTGTAGTGCTGTAGGCATGTAGGTTAACAAATGGATTGTGTGTTTCTGGAATAAAGATGCATGTTGGAGTCCATGCTGCTGTGACTGAAATCACATAGTCTCTTGGTTTTGACCAACAGGGTATGAGGTATTTTCTGTAGGTAGGAGAAAGCCATAAGCTAACATAAGCTTTGAACCTTTTAGGATTGCTTTCATGTATCTAGAGCCATTCAGTTCTAGTTCAAAGTGTTCAGGAACACAGTATTTCTCTCCTGCTACTGTGCTTTGAGATTTATACCACTGCAACAGAGGTAGTGACCACTTCTTTTTGGCCTCTGAAAGGGGAACTGAGCTTGGAACGTGCACTCATTTACCTGCATACATCCTGTTGCCAGCCCCATAACTCAGTTCACATATCAGATGCTTTTTTACTTGCTATATCCACATGATACTTGAAGTTGAAATGTCTTTTTTGTCATCTGATCTAGACTATCATGAAATCATTCTGTGTTTCGGAGGAATTCTGTAAGAACCAGCTGTCCAGTGGCTGCCACTTGGGCATAGCCACTTTCTGTCTCCAGTGACCTGACTCCAATCTCATTTGGTTTGATGGAAAGCTTTGAAATAAAGCCAGTAACTCAGCCAGATGTCACACATGAAAGTTGCTACATCTCACAAATGTGTAGCTAATGTTAAATCAGTAGATCTGAACATGCACAAAATTCAACAGGAAAGATTTCTTTCATGTGAATGAAATTACATGCAAAAAATTGTTTGTGGCAACTCATATTCAAGAATTCAGGTATTAATATGCTTGCTTAATGTGTAACTAAAGTGACTGTATATGCAGAAGGTGGCAAAATAAATGCTTATAGAGCATATTTACCTTGAGTTTAGAATAAGATACTCTTGTGTCTCAAATATATTCTCATTGATGCTTAATGCTAGTTCATAGTTTCTGTTTATTTTCAGTGTGCTGTACACACATGGAGGCCACAGTTATTTTCTTAAATAGGATGCTGCTCAGGTCAAGCCTTGGAAAAAAAAAAAAAGATTGGATAGTTAGGAGTCTGCTCTTATATTTCTCTGTTGAAGGCTTATAAAATTCCTACCCAAAACCACCTAAAATCATTAGATTTTTATGAGGGTCTGAATGGGTATCAAGTCATGCCTGTCTTTTACTTTCAGGTGTCTGTAGTAAGAAGTTACCTCAAGGAAGGTGATAAAAAAATACACATTCTGGAATATTACGCTGTAATTTGTATTTTATATCTGTGTCTTGTGTTAAAAAAAGCACACACAGAGAATCCCAAGGCATTTTTTCCCCCAGGTAGTACTGAAGAGGCTGTCGAACTCTCTTTTTCCTCCAGTTTTTACAGGAGTTTCATGAACTATTCATACAGATGAATTTAAAGTAATTAGAATATGGAAATATTCTCAGTTACTTTTAAATTGGATGTAGTTGCTGGGAGCAGAATGACAACTAGTTTCCTGCAAGGCATGACTTTAAAGCTGCTGGTGTGTATCAGTATTTTATTACTGGAGAAGAGGTTTACTTTGTAGTGTGGAGAGGAGAAGCATCCAGCTTGCAATGATTCTTGAGATGTGTTTTTCCATAGAGCTGCATCTTCAATACACAGCACAGTCTAAATTGCCTTTTATTAGTACATAATCAATACACTGAAAGGCTGCAGAATCATAAATGTGCAAGTCTGACTGTGTTAAACCTGTAATCCTGGAGCTGAAAGGTAAAGCACACTCAGTGAGGTCAGGACTGACCTGCTGTGAGTTGCTCTGTTGTGTTTAGCAGATGCAGTAAGGCCTGTCTTGCATGAAGAGACACAATACCTTAAGGGCTGGCAACATCTTAGAGTGGGGCTGGAGAGAGCAGACCAGAAAGATTGGATTAGAAATGATTGAGCCTGGAGATACCTAATGCCCTAGATATATTTATTCTGCTTTTCTTGGTCTCCAAGGAATTTGCAGACAAATTCCAGGAGTCTTTGCCGAAAGTGATTTTGTAGTGAGGCTTCTGTAAGTCATCTTTAGGAATGGTAGCATACAGTGAGGTTTGCTCATTCTGCTAATAAGGTAGCATGTTGTCTCTCTGAATCTTGTGCCTTTCCATTCTGTCAGACTTCATATGGCAGCACAAGTCTTCAGCTGTTGAGAGTCTGCGTGTAGAAATGTCCCTGAGGTGAGCACTGCTCAGTAACACTGTGGTCTTTGTGCCAGCTCTGCTGATTAGATCTGTTTGTTCAATTTGACCTGTTTGTTTGATTAGAGAGTTTAGAAGTTAAACTCCGCAGTGCTGTCTTCTGAAGACACAGATCTGCTGTCTGCTTTTGAAAATCAGAGCAATTGCATTTGGATGTTCTCGGATTTTGTTTTAAACAGGAGAGTCTGTCAAACACTCTTCAGGTATCAGGAAGATCTTGCTGAAGCTTTGCTTTGCTTGTTTTCTTTGTGAGGATTTGCAGGGCAGGGCAAATGCAGGCTGTTTTAAGAGAGATTCTCCAGCTTGGAGCCTGACCGTGTGCCTGTTGTCCTTTCAGTGCCGCCTGAGGGACATGACGTATTCAGCACCAATTACCGTGGATATTGAGTATACCCGAGGCAGCCAGAGGATCATCCGCAATGCCTTACCCATTGGCAGGTGAGGGAGACACCACGTGCTGAGCTTCTGCTGTCACTTTCCATTTGCTGCCATGTTGGGAAGAGTTTTTACTTCAAAACGGGTGTAGCAACAGGCCAGCTTTGCTTCCTTGTTAAGCAGGCAAATCTTCATAAACAGGATTTTTAGGGTCTGAGATCTTGTTTTGCAAAAGGTGCTGATAGTGTCTCCTTCCAGAGAAGGATGGATATAAGGATGAATGTTATGTCTGATTCTGTTCATATAAAACCACAGAAGAAGGTGGATGCCTGGAGCTGCAAGTTGCATTATTGTAAAATGAAATCAGGCATATTTGCTTTGTAGCCAAATTACTCAGTCTTTCATACATAGTATGTAGAGTAGCATCTGTGGAAGGTGGATGGTAAAACTAGTAAAGCAAGCATTAGTTCTGCTGCAGAAGTTAAGCTTTCATTTAAAATTGCTTATGTTACTTTATTAGACTGGCTTTAAGGGAGTAGATGCAAAAAGTATTTTGCTGTTAAAAACTGTTAATATCCAGTTATTATTTCCATGGGAAATAATTTTCCTCATCTGTCCCAAGTAGTATGCTTGTTTCTTTTGGCCAGTGCTCTTGTTTGACATGCAGTTTGGACTGGGACAGATGTTTCACTGGAGTTTTCAGTAATGGCATTTGAGTATTCCATTTTGCCTTATGCCAACTGCTTCCTGTTTCTAATATAAACAGCCAATACATTAAGGTTATATTGTGTGTGATAGAAGATTTTGCTTGTCATATGAAGCTTCTTATCTCTAGGAAGCACTTTCTCAATGAAATATAGTGACAAGATAGCTTTTTTTGACTCTGCAGAAATACAGAATTTGAGTTCATCAGTCTTCTTTTAAGATATAAGAATATGAAAACAGCAAAGAAATTAAAATAATTTCTAAGATTTGAATACAGGAAATACAGCCTAAGCTTTTTATTTATTGAAGTAAATTTGAATGAGAAGTCTCAGAAGTTGGAAATATTTGTGTAGTAGAACTCATGAATAATGTTTGTCAACATGTGTTTTAGAAAACACTTGGAACACAGTTCTTACAAAGGCTGTCCACCAAGGAGTGAAATTCTGTAAGCTGGATTAAAAGTTAACTTTTTTGTAGAAGGGGCTAAAGGGCATGGAGGTCTTATGGTAGATGTAGTGGTAAACTCTTTTTATCTTTTGCAAAATACAGCTTTCTCTTTGGAAATAAACTGTGCTGTCTTTCCAAAGTTTTAATGAAAAATCTGAGAGTGAAATGGTGCATTATGAAGCTGACTATAAAAGTACACTTTTTAATAATAATTGCAAAATCATTGCTGCTTAGTTGTTGAATAAGCCAAATTGAAAGTGAGCATTCCATGATTTATAATAGGGTGATAGAATAATTCATGTTGAAAGAGTACAGTCTCCTGCTCAAAATGGGCCAGCTCTGTGATCAAACCACATTGCTCAGTGCTGCATCCTGTCACGTCCTGAAGACCTCCACAAATGGAGACTGCCTGACTTCCCTGTGCAGCTTTTCCACTGTTTGACTGTCCTCATGGTGAAATCCTCAAGTTTTGCCTCACATGCAGTCTGTGAATCTGTAGTTTTTCTTCCACTTACTTCCCTAAGCACTGAATTTGGTTTTAATTTCTTGGAATATCTTTCCTCCACATGGTGCTTCACGAAATGGTTGCTTGCAGGCCCCTTTGCTAGGACACCAGAGAAATCAGAGCTACTACTGGGGAAACTTCATGCTTAGGTTATGAATTAGAGGCACTATCTCTCTGCAGCCAGAAGGTGTCATTCCTGTGTGGGGAATGGGATATGAACTGACTTTATCTAATAAAAACTGGTAACAGTGCATCTGCAGTGGCATGTTCTTCTCTGCAGACTGTTTTGGGGACGAGGAGTCTTTGCACTAATTGTCATTAGCCTTGGTGACCCTGCTTGTAACGATGCCTGAGTAGCTGCATAACAATTAAGTAGGAAGTCTATGGTTTCTGCTTCTGAGTGTCCAGTTTCAGGTCTCTTTTCACTTACATGTTCAATGAAATAAGGTGGGCTTAAATGAAAACCTGTTGGTTACATGAAATCTGATTACTTTAAATGTGTATCTTCAGTTTGTTCAGCATAGTTTCTGTTCTGAATTTGACTATTCATGTTTTTCTATCTGAGTCTGAAGTAAAATTGTTCCTGTTTTTTTTGCAGAATGCCTATAATGCTGCGTAGCTCCAATTGTGTACTTACTGGGAAAACTCCAGCAGAATTTGCCAAACTAAATGAGTGTCCTTTAGATCCAGGTACATTTTCACTCGTGTTCTTTTTTCCTCCCGTCTGTGCTTTGAGTTTTAAATCTTTTTCAGCAAAGAAATACCCCTTTGGTATGTTTCCTGCCACCATTAAGTCTTTGTGGAAACTTCTCAAGAGTGTGTTTGCAACTAAAAGGAATTGTCAGGCTTTTGGTTGAGAACATGAATAGTTGGTATTTGCAGTTTTCAACCACAAAAAACAACTCACCGAGGAATAATTTATTTTGAATTTTGTATATAGTGTTGTATACAGTGATGTGTTATATGAGAAAAAAGATGAAGTTCATTCATTGAAAATTAAGCAGATTAAGAAAGAGTGGAGTATGATGTCCTCCGGAGTGGAAACTCTGTTTGTCATTGCCTTTTGTAAAGCAAGAATAAAGTGTTACATATTACATGGTATTATTTGATATGTACAGAGGAGTTGGAGGATTATAACAAGCAACTTCTTTGGTTTTTATCTGTCAAGTTTGTTCATTACTCTTTTAAGGGAGAATTTACTCTCCCATTGTGTACTTATGGTTTAATTTCTAATAATTTATATTCAAAGGCATACTGGAGGAGGCAAGTAAGGTGCAAGTGTACTGACATGCAAAATATATCTTTTTCTGTTAACTAGGTGGCTATTTCATTGTTAAAGGTGTAGAGAAAGTCATTCTTATTCAAGAGCAGTTATCCAAAAACAGAATCATTGTTGAAGCTGATAGAAAAGGCACAGTTGGCGCTTCTGTTACCAGGTATGGTAAATTCCTACCGTTACATAAAGGAGATAAACCCAAAGCTTTAGATCTTCTTTGTTGTAGTTGAAGTAGCTGTGGGGGTTTCTTCCTAGTATAGTTTAATGAGAAAAAGCTGTAGACATTCAATAGCTCCTGTCTTGCTACTGTCATTTTGTATGCTAAAACTTCAGTCCCTAAATAGTACAGTATTCCCACAGAAATCCGTGGGAGTTGCTCATGTGTTTCAGGATTCATTCCAGATTAGGAAGAGCAAGCTCTAATTTTTAATGTAACAAAGTACACTTCCTAATTGATGCTGTTTGGTCTCAGTTTGCAGCAAGTAACATGAAGTTACTGCAGTGGAAATCGGATGTAACCTTCTGTCTGCCTCTCTACATTAAAATGGCATTAAAAACTTTTAAAGGCAAAGGCAGCTGAGGAGGAAACAAATATTTTTGTACAACACAAATTACTGAAAATGGCAAAGTAGTCTAAATTTGGCCTTTCCTCCTTGATCGAGTTTTATTTCTACTTTGTGCAGTCTTGTTTTTTAAGCTGCATTCCAGTCTATATGGTGCTTGTCACTGTTCAGTGTGAGGGCTGTTTTTTCTTCTCCAGAGGCCTCTCACATCTCTCCTAGCTACTCTGCTGTCTCTCAGTAAGTCTGGAAGAAGTTAATGTACCACCAAGTACTGTTACATCATTACCACTGTTGCTGCAGTACTTGGTTACAGTTTGACCTTGCTGGTTAGGTCAAAACTGATTATCAAAGCATGTAAAGATGATTTTAAAAAGTATAGACTTTTACTTGTTTAACTCAAATATTCCAAATAGTCCCCAGCACAGGTGATAATACTCTATTACCTTGAAGTTACAGGTTGATCCCTGACTAGTTTGATGTAATTTTTAAAAGAGGAAAAAGTGGGATTAATTCAGCTGAAAGATTGTTCAAGTTTGCTAAGTTCTATACAAAAGAATCTAGGAGTCAGTGCAAACACTCTGTTGGACATAGTATTATTTTTATTTTAACTTCAGTTCCACTCATGAGAAGAAGAGCAGAACAAATATGGTTGTGAAACAAGGAAGATTTTACCTGAGGCACAACACTCTGTCAGAAGATATTCCCATTGCTATCATATTTAAGGTAACACAACTGTTTGTTTGGAAAAAAAAAAAAAGAAAAAGGGAAAAATGCTGTGCTGTAGCTCAAGAATGAAGATCAACAGCAGCTCTCAAGTTAATATGTACAGAAGGACTTGTCAGGGCTTAGAAAATGCAAGTTTTTTCCCCTGGGAAGCTACCTTTATTGTACAGCAAAAAGGAGAATAAGTCCTGTATTTTTCTGTAGGGAGAGCATTTCTGGGCCAAGACAGATACCAGCCACCCCCTTACTCTGCCTTGTTGTTATGAGCTATGTTACAAGTTGTGTTAAGTGTCATTGTTCTGGTTTTCTGTCCCTGGAATCAAATACAGCCAGGAAAGCTGGTAGGTGGACATGCTCTGTCCAACTGCTGGAGAAGACAGTAGAGCATGGCCAGCCCTGCTTCCTGTCCTGTAATGCTTTTGCTGCTTCCTGTGGGTTTACAGCCTGGTACGTTGTGTGTGGAGGAAGAAATTGGGCTGTGTTTTTGGAGGCACAAAAAGGCCTCTGACTGGATGGATGTAGGATGTAGTCTTCTTGTGTTCTCTGTAGCTGGTTACAGCACAGAAGGAAGGTTCAGGGAGGTGATCACAGGAAATGATGTGCCAGGAGAGGGCAGCACGAGGTCGCAGCATCCAAGCTGGTCGTGCCCGCAGCACAGATGTTATTTACGGGTTTGTCCATATTACCGTGCCTTGGTACTTGGTACTGGGTTTAGACTTGAGAAGTAAATGGATTTTACCTCTGATTAAGCAAATCTCTTCAAATAAGAGAGGCAATCTCTTTTTAGTGACCAGGGTTAAAGGAGAAGGTACGGACAGAAATGTGCATAAAAGTGCCGGGATCAAGTTTACAACTCTTGTGTTGCAGGAAAGTGTTAATGTAGATCTTAATCCATTTGCTCGAGTACCACACTGCTGGATTCCACCTTACCTTACAGACTTTTATTACATTTTGTCACCCTGTGCTGGTACAGATAAATACCTGCTCACATAGAGTAACTGCTCTGGGTTGTTGTCTGAGATGGTTGTTGGCTTGTTTTTCTAAGCAGATTGTGCTGACTATTTTATTACCTTCTGATAATGCATGCTGTAATTGTATTCCTCTTCATAAGTATCTTTTATATTTTAGATAATACTCCTTAATTTTTCATTTATTAATTGAATAAGGGGTTACAGCTGTTCGAAACTCTTGGCTGTTGTGCTTTTCAATGATTTATGTTGATTTGATACAGTAGTAAATTAGCTACACCCACTTTAACTATTCTGAATGTTCCATTCCAGCGGTTCTCTTGAGTGATCATCTTTTTTGCCTTTCCGTTAATGACATGAAATTCAGGGATCTTCTGTCTACTTCTGATGAGTCTCCAACTGGAAATGAAAGCAGTCACCAGTCTCCAATTTTCCTTTCCTGGGCATTGCTGTAATTGTGCTATTGCTTTGTTTTATTTTACTACTAGAAGCAAGATTACAAACACAATAGCCCTCAGCCTGGAGAATCCTAAACTTACAGATGCCTGTCTAACTTCAGCTCTCTCACATGGCAGTATTATACACAGGAGATTTATTGGAAAAGCAAGGAGGGTAATTTCTTTCTGCCAACACCCAAGCCTTGGGTGGGAAGCATGTGTCTTGCTTGTTACTAATAGCTGTTCTGCTTCTTGTGTAGAGATCCACATCTGCAAGGGACAAAATTAAGCTCTATAGACAATCTTATGGTCTGAAGTTTTGGCTGCCTTTGAATCCTTAACTTGTACTGAAATATCTACATGGATAATTTCTAATTAAAAACTAAAATGAGAAAGCAATCGCAAAAATCTATTGCTCTGCATGTCTTCCAGGACCAGCATCCAGGCTATGACCAAGTTCCACAGACCTCTGTTTTGACTAAGAAAAATAGTAATTGGTAGAGGTCTGCCATTCAGTGCTTTGGCCAGCTAGAGGGGAGCAGTTTGTCAGGGGACTGTCTGAGAGACTGAGCAATTTTGGATTGGCTTTTTAGTCCCAATATCTTTAATTGACGTGATGTTCTGTATGTGGCTTAAGAAATAGATCAGGTTCAGAAAACCTTTGTAGCATTATAGAAGAGAAAGCAAGTATTGCAGATCTATAATCTAATGTGTATTTAACTGCATCTGTTATTTAGTGCATCTGTAATGTGAAGGTGTACTGATATATCCTGTAGACATCTTTGTCAAGAGCAAGGACTGTGAAGTAGAGAGCAGTACACCAGCTGACAGAGCTGAGGCCTAAAATTCCTAGAGCTTCATAGTCTGGAATCTAAGGTCACCCTTGCATTTCAAGTATAAAGTCATGGACAGAGCTGAGCACAGTGTTTTTATCCTTTTCTTTGGTGAGGAATGAAGCCCAGGCACCTGGGCTGTGGGGAGCCATGGAAATAGAGTAGATCTAAAGGTTCCTTGACCTGGATAGATCGTGACTGGATTGTGTGGGGTCACCTTAAAGGTGGCATCTGCATTCAGTTCTTCCTCCTCCATAACTGCAAGCCAGAATGGCCTTGTCCTGTTGCTTTGGTTTTTCTGCCATCCAGACCTGTAGGGATCTTTGGGATGGGCATGCTCAGACAGTTTTACAGCCAGTTGTGCCAAACACATGTAAGTTGTGGTTTTGTGAAATTTAGCACATTGACCACAACTGAAATTTGATAGGCTGCAAAAGGCACATGCCTAGCACTATTCTAGGGCAGACTTGGGGTATCCACTCTTTAGATGTGGGGGAGAGCTTTGTAGCTGTGCTAGCTTAAACGATTTTCCCTTACCTTTTTTATGAGTGACAGAAGCATTTGTGCAGTCTCTATATATGGACATGCAACTTTACTTTTGAAGTAGTGACAGAAAGCAGACAAATTTGCCCCTAAAATATGTGTTTGTTGCAGTTTTTAAAGGCTGTTAACCGCCTTGTAATGGGAAAGAAACACAGCTAATTTGCTTCCTGCTTACTTTGTAATACTCCTTCATTAGTTAAAATACACATGAAACCGCCGGGAGCATTTAGGGTGTCTTGAGATGCCTTGCAACCCTGAGAAACCTTTGTTTAGCTGTGTCATTTGTGCACATCTCAGAGGGCTTTGTGAACTGTGCATAGTGCTCTTTTGAATATGTCAGACTAGGAGGTACACATGTTTTACCAACAGTTTTAGGTAGCAGTGAGCATTGGAGGTGATGTGGAATATTTGCATGGTATGTAAAGGCGTTTCTATACTGAAAATCATCCAAGCTGGAGGTAAGATGGTGGTGCTGCTTTTGCAGGAAGCTCCTTACTTTGCAGGGAATTAGAGGTGCTCAAAGGTAAGGGCTGGTTTTCTTTTGAGTTTGTGATCTCAGTTTGGTAGGTTTGAGTGAGCCCTTGGAGCTGAAGTGAAGATTGCATGCTGCATCAAAACTGGTTAGGGAAGGAAGAGGGTTATAAATAACTTACAGGGACTTAAAAGTTGAATTTTATGGCCTGAATCACTAGGTGAAGTATCTTTAGTTTATGTGGGAGCTGTAAGAAACTGCTCTAGGACCTGCGGCAAAAGATTTGAACTGCAAGTTGAGTTTGATTTTTACAAAGCTGCTTTAATAAACCTTGGAGCTGTTAAGGTGCAGCCTAGAGGAACAGCTGGATGGTGGTCTGACTGGATCTGCAGGATTATGGGTTCCCATGGCTGTTGTTTCATAGCTCGTATCTTTTGAATTATGAAAGCTGCAGACCAATTCTGTCTGTGATGTCAACCTTGAACTTCCCTGACATCTTTTTAATCCAGTCATCTGCCTGTCTCTGTGCTGTAATTTAGCCTGATGGACTGCAGAACTACATTCTAGGGAAGTGCCATGGAAACGCCTAGACATCATCATTAAGACATGAGCTCGGGGAGGAAGAGCTGGGCTCACACTCTCATCTGTACGTGTGTGTGTGCACACACAAAGATGGACACACACACATTTGGGCAGTGGGAAGCTCCCCAGTTCTGGATGGGGTTGGCCCCACTTGGACCACTTTCTCCCAGCTGAACTCAGGATGATCTGAATATTCTGAATGCTTGCTTTGCCTTGTCTGTTTTATATCCATTGACTGCTAGTCTTCAGCTGTGGTCTTCAGCAGCCTGCTAGTCTCCTTCTTCATCCTTTCACTACCACTGTTAAATTATGCTTTGACAATGTCTCCTTCCCTCCTCCCCCGTAAAATTATCCCTTTGTGACATTGCCTTCCAGTCAAAAAGAAACAAGACATCTTGTCTACTGCTTTGCTTTTATGCTAATTCCCTTTCCCTCAGCTTTGTCCTAGGACCACAAGTGTTTTACGCGTAGGGTCCTTCTCTATGTTGCATGCCCTCTGTGTTTCTGTAACACAAGCAACAACCAAGGAATATCTTGTTGCTATCCTGATGATGTTACAGGCTAATTCTGGAGTACTTTTCTTGTGCTGATTTGGTTTTTTAGTTGTGTGTTTGTTTTTTTCATGGAAGGGTAACATCAGGGCCAAATTTACTGAAAACCAAGGTATTAAGGTTACAAATCTGCCTGATAGCAACATGGGCCTGCTGCTTGTCCTTTCAGTGTTGAGGTGGATTTGTGCATGCAACTCTGCTCAGGATTGAGAGTACAGAGGAGAATAAATAGGTTTACTTTTAGTCTGGTGCATTAGCACGTCTTTTTCATTCATTTGCCTGAGTTTTAGTTATTACTCATAAATTAATTTCCTTCAATTTGCACGTATTTAACAACACAACATATGTTGTTTGGTGACCAATCCTAGCCTTTCCCACTCAGAAATTTAGAATTCTCAGGTGATTTTGCTGCCACAAACTCCAGCTAGAAAATCTCTGCAGGCGTAAAGATCTGTCTTACTCTCATCCTTTTGCTTTTGATCAGAGAATTCATCAAGGCAGAAGAAATTATCAACTCTCTTGAATTTACTATGGCTTTCAGTTTTTAATGGATGGAAAAACATAATAAAAATTCAGGTTGACTTTTTCCCCCCAGTTTTTATGTGACAGTTTAGATTTGGTTGCCATCCTAGAATTAATCTGATGGACAGAAATGGAGTGATATCAGCTTGCAGTTGATGTGCTTTAGATAAATGTATTTGTGGTATATGTGCCTAGAATAGCACAGAAATTTTGTTCTTCTAAAGACTTCTAAACTAAGTGCAGTAATTGTATGAATCTATTTGTTGTTCCTAAACTAGTTTACTGGTCATCTCTTAAGTACTAGATGCGTGGAAACTTACTGTTGTGAAACTTTCAAGCTTTCATGCTTTTGTAGACTTATCTTGTGAGTCTGGCTCAGGTCAGGAGGGATTTTCTCAACTTTTCTGCTGAGGTTTTTTAACTACTGTGTGACCTTATTTAAAAGGGTGAGGAAGTGTAATAATATTTGAAAAACAGAGATCTGTACAATAATATCACATGGCCCACTTCTGGTTCTGGAAATAACCTCGAGATCAGAGGGGTGACTGCTTAATGAAAGCTAACTATGATGAAACACTCTTACCTGGTGAGGTAACTGTATCTTGAGTTGACACTTAAGTCTGAGATCCTGGAATTGTGATCTGGGCTTTGCCTTAAAAGAGGAGAGTCCTTGTGATGTTCTGGGCATGTGATACTTTTGTAGCGCTTTTAATTTTTAATAAACCACAAGGTGAAATGACAGAGTTTTAGTTTAAAGGAACTTTGACCACTTCTTTGTTCAAAAAGGAAGAAATGAAAGAAAAAAGGAATCTGAATACTTCACAATTAGAGCAACAGTTTTGCAAGGGAATGGCGTTAGCTAGGTGTTAAGCAAAGTGACACTCTATGAAGGCAATAAGAAGGGAAGGTATTTCCGCATTTTTGAGGAAAATGTGACTTTCTGGGGTACTGCCAGTTTTTAATGAGAACCAGAATACTAGAGTCTACATAGGCCATTATTTACAATGGTCTTTGTGGCAGGGACTTTGGAGAATAATGTGAATGCAAACGTAACTTCCTCACAAAGTTCTGAGAAACATATAACTCAGCCAGAACAGGTTTAGTGAGATTATTCCATTTCTTGATGCGGCTGAGCTCCAGGCAAATGTGTGAAGGGGGGGAGCTTTAGCACCATCTGGAATCCACTAAAGCCCTCACTGCTGGCTGCCACCTTGAAACACTTACTGATAGAGAGATTTTTCTAACCCTGTTAAGCGCTTTCTTAGTTTATTAAGCTTTTTCCACGGTATAAAGTCTAACAAGGTGTCCATGGATCAGTGAAATAATAGAATGTCTTTCAAGTGGAATTGTGTAGTGAAGTCATCTTCTAAATGCAGAGAGAGCTGCAAAGGGGGTGAATTATAATCATTTCTCAACTATGATGAGCTACATCATAGTCAAAGGAGTTTGCAAAATTATTTGTGGTAAGAGACTGTCAGTACTCCTTTAAGAAATTTCACCTTCCTTTCTTTATTGTAGATTGTGACTTGGTTTTCATTGTTAAACACTTTGGTTTGTTTTTACTCAGTGGGGTTTTTGTAAGAAAAAAGCCACAGAATTTAACTCCTGTCAGTGAAGAAAAGAAAAAAAACCCAAAACGTCTCTCCAAAAAGTGTGTGTGTGTTCCTGCTGCTTATCAAGATTTCCATTTAGCGTTCTTCCATAGCTGGAATATGTGCTGCCAGTGCCAGATGGCACAGTTTCTTAGAGAGGAACTAGCTCTTGCTTAGTAGTAATGCAGACAAACAATACCAAATTAGCATAAGCAAATGTCAGTGAGTTAACATAAAGCCTGTGTTATTTCTGTCTTTTCTTCTTTTCCTAGGCCATGGGTGTTGAGAGTGACCAGGAGATTGTACAGATGATTGGCACAGAGGAACATGTGATGGCTGCATTTGCTCCTAGCCTGGAAGAATGCCAGAAAGCTCAGATTTTTACACAGATGCAGGTGTGTCTTTTCACATGGCCAGAGACCAAAAAGAAACAAGACAGTGGGTATTGACCACTTTGCTGTGTCAGCAATGGACATAGACTTTGTGTTTCAGGGTTTGTTTTGGGGGTTTAATTCAAGCTGAGGCTTTTTTAAAGGGTCAGGACTTGTCAAACGTGAGACTTCGCTCTCATAACCTAAATGGAGAAGAAAAAAATCAAAGGCTAGCAATGCTTTGTTTTCAGAAGCCCAAGGTTGTGTTTTAATGGCATAAGCCTGTATGTAACAAGTAGCAATGTCCATGAAACTAGGGGGGGTTGTTGAAGACTTTTTTAAAAAAGGAATTGTATGCCCCATATGCTGAAGCCCTGTTGATGTGGCTATGGCCATTTCATCATGAATAGATGTTCTCCTAATTTAGTCTCCTGTTTAAAGCCTACAGTAGCAGCTATCCTCTGTCCTGCTAAAGACTCAGCAGAATTCTCTTAGCTCATGTACTTTTTTCAGTTAGCCAGAACACAGGTCATTTTGCTGGGAGCAAATGGGTATATATTTATCTACTAGAAGAAGCTTTTGGAGATTAATCTTAATTCTGCTATTTCATTGTAAACTTTGTCAAATCATTCTATGTGTGATGTTCAGCATTTTAAAGTCTTCTTGGTTTTCATGTTTGGGGGCTTTTGAGGGTTCCAGTTAGCTTAAAGAGCTCCTAATTCAGAGTCAGATGAGTAAGATACTGAGCTGGAGCAACACAGAGGAATGTGAAATGTCCAGGAAGTTAAAAAACCAGAAATACAGAAGTTATTCTGTGCAAGAAATGTCAAATGATGTTAATAGAGAGAGGTAGCTCTTTGTGGAAGAGGGTAACAGATGGATAATCTGTCATTTAGTGGAGAGGGTGATTCTTTACGTAGCTTCCTGGCTTCATTTCCACACAGGAACTTCCTGTGTGGACTTGGATAACTTCTTGAATCATCTTGCTAGGAATTCTGCAGATTGATTGACAACTGGTAGGAGAGTAAGAATCCTCTGCAAGGCACTCCTGAAGGCAAACATGAATGCCACACAGTGGCTTTTGGGGATATTAAACAGCGAGTGCCACTTCATGGTTTAATGTCTGAATGAAATTTAGCAAGTACAGAAAAGAACTGAAGGTGAAAAGTGTAATTAAATAAACTAGGTGTCTTTGGAATTTATAAAATCCTTTTTTCTAGATCTCTGCAATATTCTTTCTTTTAGTATCGTAGTAGTCATGAATTTTCACCACTTTCCATTCCAAGTGTTATCAGCTTGTGATAAACACATTGTATGCATAGTCAATTGTGTCAATTTTCAGGAATTTTTTCCTTGGTATCACTACATCTTTGTTATTTTGCAGTTTGTGTGCTGTTTCCATCACCTGTGGCTGGTGAGATTGCACTGGTTGTGGAATAGACATATAACTCCACGTGTGTGTATATTTGTATAGGTTACAATTCTGATATTAACTCAGGTTAATTCCCCCCTTCACAGGCATTGAAGTACATTGGAAACAAAGTACGAAGGCAAAGGATGTGGGGAGGTCCAAAGAAAACAAAGATGGAAGAAGCCCGAGAGCTGCTGGCATCAACCATTCTGACCCATGTGCTTGTATGTAACATTCTGGTGTTTTTTTATCCAGGAGTAAGCTTGTATGGTTAATTATGGTGAGAGCTTTGTTGGCAGGGAAAAATGTCTTTGATGGCTTTGTAGCTGAGATAAAGTAAATCATCCTCAAAATAAAGGGGAAGACTTGGATTGAGGCAAAAGAAATCTTTGTGAAATGCTGTACCATTGAACTAATCAAACTACACACTCTTTTCTGCATAGCCCAGCAGTATCAGGTGTTAATTCAGGATTTTCATTTCATGACCTATACCTTTATTCTGATTTATTTTCATTTGCTATCTGTTTCAAAGTCACTAATGTACATTTTTAAAGAAAGTAAGGCACTGAAATCCCTTTTGTAATTCAGTCAGCCCAGATTACCAGTGATTTAAATGGATGTATTTTCTGAATAAGAACTGAGGAGCTGATCCTGAAACACTGGTATGTTTTTGTTTTGTTTAGTTTTTTTTTGGTTTTTTGTTTACAGGTGAAGGAGTTCAATTTTCGTGCCAAGTGCATATACACAGCAGTGATGGTACGCAGAGTAATTTTGGCTCAAGGAGAAAACAAAGTAGATGACAGAGACTACTATGGAAATAAACGTTTGGAGCTGGCAGGCCAGGTGAGTTTTTACTTCAGAGCCAAGTGTTTCAGGGTTTTGTACTGTCTCCTATTAAAAGATGCAGAATAAAGAGTATCCCTGTCTTCTCAATTGAAGTGTTTTCCCTCGCAGTGTTTTTTCTTTGTTGGCTTTTCTGTGTTGACTCATAGATTATGATTGAGACTAATACATGACATTCTCATTTCTGTATTGCCTCTTTACAGCAGGATAAAAAGGATAGAGCGGTGCAAATACAGCATCAGTTCTAGTTGTGGCATAACACTGTTAGTATTGAGAAGGAGCAGTAAGAGCCATCCCCCAGTGTTCCCTTCTAAGCAGCTGGGTAAGGGAGTAAACTGGGACCAAGGAGGTGCCTGCATATCAGGTCCAGGCTGTCCCACTGTGGAGAATCCTGCTTGTTGTAACAGCTCACAGAACAGCCACTCAAGCCTCCTGTAATTTGGTGCCCGTAAGATTGCTCATTTGTTGTCAGCTGCCTCTGGCTTCTAGAGTAGCAAGAATTAACAAAATGAGCGGTTCCAAGTTAACTTGAGCAACTAATGGAAGTGGATTTTGTGGAGTTCTCAGCTTGCAGAATTTTGGCACTGGAGGGAGAAGCAGTATCAAAGGGCTTTAAAGTAGGTAACAGTTTGAGGTTTTTGGCTGGCACTGTCCTTTTGTAGAGAGGGTGGCAGTTCACAGCTGTTGGCCAAACTGCATTCATTCTGTTAAGGCAGGAGGAATTTGCCTGTCAGGTGAAGGAACTGCTTAGGTAATATGGCATGGATTTTTTCCTTGCCATGTGTCCTTTTTTGGCTGAACAGTTTATATTAGTATTGGACTTCTTTGCTGTGCTAAGTTCTAATGTAAGTTGGAGTTTTAGTAGTTGGTATCACCTGTGGTTATTATCATGCATCAGAAATTCAGACAAGTGCACAAAATGCACTGGACTGCAGAAATTGCATCACCAGGACAGAATACAAATTGTATTGGGATTTCTCTATATCTGTTTCTTTTTTGTTCCTATCCAGTGGAAATTCACATTTAATTATATTTTTTAAGATGTGTGGTTGCATATTGTCTCATACTCCTCCTTTCCGCCCTGCCCTCCATGTACACGTGAGAACACACATAGTGCAATTATTTTAGAATAAAAACCACATGCTTTGCTTCCTAGTTTTGAAGAAACTAAGATGGCACTCTTGAACACATTCAAAGCACAAATGCAATGAAAAAACTATTTGTTAGGATAAGAAAATCCTTTCTTCAAATTAATATCTTCACTGTTCATCAAAATTTTACCCTGGTGCTGAGTCAGAATATGTTTCTAAAGTGTAAGGAGTAGTAAATGGACATTAGTGCAACATTCTAATGGGATAAATATTTTAAGCTGTGATGGGTTTCTTTGGTTTCTGCTGTAATATTGCTGTAGTTCAGTATTATTTTAATCAGTAAAATTAGTTGTTGCTTTGTCATCAGAATGTTCTTATTTAATTGGGTTGAAGGAATAGTTTGTTTTTTCAACTTCTAGAAGCAGAAAATAGAGCAGGTAAAGAACTTTTTACAAGCTGTAAGGAAAAGGCCTCTGCTTACACAGATGTTAACAACCAAAGTTGTTTTAAATTATGTGGGAAAAGGTTTTAAATGTAGGGGATCATCACAACAAAGCAAATGCATACTTTTTCTGCATC
The DNA here is from genome assembly GCA_018697195.1 of Certhia americana. Classification (NCBI taxonomy): domain Eukaryota; kingdom Metazoa; phylum Chordata; class Aves; order Passeriformes; family Certhiidae; genus Certhia; species Certhia americana. The sequence continues at coordinate 51,424,493 of CM031879.1, read as the reverse complement.
AAGAAGGACTGTGCACTGGGGTTTTAACAGTTGATTAAGAGTAGTTCTTTCTCCCTTGTGGTATTTTAAATGCTCATTTCAAGCTGAATGGGTGAATTCCCCTCTGCGGTTTTTTGGTGAAATACTAATTTTGTTGGATCAAAGTCTAAATAGTGTAGAGTTTTGCCAGTTTCTAGATGTTTGTGTTTAGCTAAAGTTTGTGTGGATAAAATGGTAGTTGGTGGTTTGTTTTTGTTTCTTTAATGCCAGCATGTTCCTGGAATAAAACTCCTGTTGATTTAAAATCTGAATCAATTAAAAAAAAAAAAAAAAAAAAAAAGAAAAGATTCCCATGTGAGCAGAAAAACACAGCAGTCTAAACAGTGTAAAGACATAAATGGCATTGTGTTTATAAAAATGTGTGAAAACAATAGCTGCTAATTTCACACCCCATGGGACAAGAGAGTACGAAATGTGCTTTAGCTTTAGATAACAGAGTTGTATCCACTAGCCAAGCTGGTTTACAGAGCTTTCTCTTAGTCTGTCTGCCACTAGAGGCTTGGTAGGCCAGGTGCCAGCTGAGGTGTTAGCAAAACCTACCGATTTCAGGCTTAATCTTTTCACCTACCTTTTCTCTTCCCTTAATGTGTTCATTATTTGCTAAGCATTACTCTGTTCTTTGTCCTCATTTTTTTTTTGTTTCTAATGCAGCTTGCTTTGTATGGGTGAGATATGGAACAGCACCAAAATCCGGCACCCTGGAAAGCAAGGGATTTCTACCCTGTGACAAAAGAATACCGCCTTGACTTCAGAGATTGCCTAATCCCAGCTGTTCTGATAATATAATTAAGGCTGCCTAATGTCTTTAATTTTGCAACCAGTTTGTGTGAAAGGGAGAATTTGGCACTCTAAAGGCTTAAACGCTAAATAGCAATCTCAAGGCGCCTAATTAGAATTCTCTGACATTAAGCTAATTGCTGAAACTGTATTTCAGCAGCTTAACTTCTTTATTAATTTTTCTTAGGATTTTCAATGAAAATCAATTGATGAGCTGTCACATTTTTTTTCCTTAAATATAATTTGCTCTTTAGTGCTCCTCTCTGAAGCCAGCTGAAAGGCCCCAGACTAACTATGAAATCCATTGAATATTATCAGTGGCATTCCATCCTTTTTCTTTAATCTCTTGCTCTTGACCTAAATAATGTGGTTATTGTGAGATTCTTCTTTGCCAGATAGTCAGAGCTCTTAGAGTCTGTGAGTGAAATTAGCAAAGTATGAGGCTTTCCAGACTGGCAAGTAGTAACAAGTTGGTGTACTTGGGATGTAAATGACTTTATTAGTTAGAGAAGAGGAAGGATGGTGTGGCTTTATAATCCCCATGGCATATGGAATGATGAGATTCTTCAGTTTTTTGATCAAGAAATCAAATATGAAAATGTGTTCTGGGAGATTTTTTATAAGTGTTTAATGTTTCAATCCTGCTCAAACCTGTTGAGATCAAATTTTTACTGTAGTTAATTTCAAAAGTTTAGTTCTTACTTAGCATGACTGTCAGCCATCTTAAAATGACACATTTCTTCCTCTTTACTTTTTTCCTACTTTTGAAATTCTTTCCTCATTATCTTATTTTTGAGGACTCCAGTGGGTTCTCCTTCCTAATACAGTGCTCTATAAAATTTGCTTTTATTTGTTGTCACCAGCTTTACAGTGTCATTTGCCAAACGCTTTGGTCAGCCCAGCTGGAGCATGTAGGTAGGGGAAAGGAAATGAGTGGCCCATCTTAGGGAGAGAGGAATGAGTGTGGTTTACTTTTTTGTTTCCAGAAGGTGAGGAAAGGTGGGGACTATGTCTCATGGAGACAGTTAAAATACAGTTTAATTCTGCATATAAAAAAATTGTATGGTACAAATTACTCCAGAATGTCTTGGCTCGTGATGGATGAACACGTAGCTTGTTCTACACTGGGTGCTTTGTACACTGGGAACTACTGTTTTTGGCACTGATAGCAGCTGCATTTTTGGTTCTTCTGACACTTGGAGCTGTTGTAGACTCAAGTCCCAGGATAGGAGTGCCAGGCTTTAGCATTTACACTACTTGCATGCAAAGCTAATCCTTGTGAACACTTAAAATGTATCATGAGGTGCTGATTTAAGTGTTTCAGAAAACTATTGCGGTTGCAAGGAGAGGCTGAGCAAACTGCAGAAACAAAGCAGATTGGAAAGCAAAAATAGTCAGATCACAACTTTGGTAGCCTTTTCTTGTTATGGCTATTTTAAGAAGTAATTAATATACAGGAAATAATTGTCCTAAAATGCAGCACTTTTGAATGGTTCTGCTGATGGATTCATTTTGCATTGATTGTTTGGGGGTTTTTTTCCTATTCAGACTGAGTTATGTAGACAGAAACTGTAGACTTCTTGGGTTGTTGTTAAGGGAGAGATGTGAAGAGTATTGCACTTTCCAGATAGTAGCAGTTCTAGAAAACAGTGACAGATGTTGAACCAGGTGAACTCTCTGTGGGTGTAATTAGTTTTCCACAGTTTCTGATGGGCAAGAAGTAGCAGGATAAAAGTGTGTGTGAGTAAGGAAGCTGCCTGTGAAACTTGAGATATGTATCAGAGTAAAAACCAGTCTTGCCTCCAAATCTTGTGTGTAATTCAGGGTTGTGCATTTAAGGTATTAAATCTTTAAGAGTTTGTAACTTTAGGAAGCAAGTGGTAAATTAGCTGGATTGTAATGTAGCAGATCAGGGAAAATAGTTGGATAGCATAGAGAGGTATGGCTATGGTAAAATATTGTGAAGGAAGGATTAAAGCAAAAGGGGATAAGTGCATAAGCTTAGACCATTCTACTTAATTTCTATTATGAGGTAAGTTCTCTAATACTGTAACAAGGCAAAAAAGTCATGATAAAATAATCATTTGTGAAACAGAAAAGTTACATATTAACTGACAAGTAGAAAGGTAGAAATATTAATCACATCTCCCTTCCCTTTCCCCATTTCCTAGACATGAAGAAATGTGTAATTTTTCGTGTAACTGTTTTGTATTTCCAGCTTCTTTCTCTTCTGTTTGAAGATTTGTTCAAAAAGTTTAACTCTGAGCTGAAAAAGATTGCTGACCAGGTCATCCCCAAGCAGCGTGCAGCTCAGTTTGATGTGGTGAAGCACATGCGGCAGGACCAGATCACCAACGGCATGGTCAATGCCATCTCCACAGTAAGGATTCCTGTCCTCATTCTAGGAGGCAAAGCTTTGCTGCCTTAGTGAACGATGAAAATATGTACATTAATTTTTGATGAATCTTCTGGTTTTGGTTTGAAAAGCAGATCTATTTCACAATTTCTATAGATTAAAATTGCAAAACTTACGTCAAGGGCTCAGCATTTGGAATTCACTGAGGAATCAATAGCCATCAAGCATCTTTTATTTCAAACTGATGTTTTAGTTTTTGAGGGGGAATGGTAGAAACAGGCAAATTTAAAATAGTGGTCATGGTTGTATTTATCCAATTGACTGTCTTCTAGGTTCTACTTGACTATGTGGGTTTTTATTATCTGGATTTAGCTGGGGTCAGGTTACATCATTTGTACAAAAGATTTTTGAAAAGCAGCAGGAAAACATCATGAACAGGAGGGAAAAAAATCCCCTCAACCTCAATTCTGTGCTCTTTGAGGGCAGTGCCTTTTTATTTTGAAGTTGCTGGAATGAACAAATTTGCAGCATAGAAGAGTTAGTACTTCTCTGCTAATGGTACTGATCTGTTTAACAGAAATCTGCTGCATGCTGCAATATTAAAAAACCCTTGATAATTATCCTTTAAATATTTGTCTTGGTTGGATGTTAGCCTGTTCCTGTCTTCTGCTGGAACAGATACTTTCATTCATGCCAGCGGATAAGAACAGTAATAGCTACTAACTTTGTCTTACACCTCAGACATCTGCAAGAGCTATTTGTGAGATTGCTCCTGAAATCCAGCTAGTTGCTTGTAAAAGACTTTGAAATGCATGATTTTTTAAAAAAATTAGATTAGACTGAAGTATTTTAGGAGCTGGTAAAAATTGTGGAACTTAAGTTTTAGTCTTTGGTGCTCTTGACAGGGCTTTTCTGCCTAGCATGAAACCGAGGTTTTTCTTTGGTTCTTGTAAACAAATTAATTCCACATACTGCATCCAAAACCACCAACAGTCTGTAACTTACAAATCCCAGTGTTAAAGCTTATCACTGTTTAATTTTATGAGTGCCCCAAATGTAGTTAAATCTCTACAGTGCACGTAACCAAAACAATTGACAGATTTGTTTCTCTAAATGCTAGTGCTTTCTTCTAGCTTGTGCCAGGTTTTTCCATTTGGACTGACAGAGATAAATCTGCAAATATTCAGTCCATATTCAGTAAAGTCTTCGTTCTTCCTCTGTCTTTGGACTTTTTTTACTGCTACATAAGCAGTTAAACACCATCTGCTCTTAAGCATTGAAAAATAATTTCTCAGGAACAATGGCCTGTGCACACCATTCAAGAGATTAAGCAAATACCATAAAAATCATTCTTGGAAATGACGATCTCCAATTTCACCAGAATGCTTCAATGATAGTCTCAAAGAGCATGAAATAACTGAGCAGATTCATAATTACACCAGTAGCATGCAAAAGAATTCATAGCTCTACTGCATCAGCTGTACAGTGGTGCTCAGTGATATTTGCTACATGTCCTTTCCTTACCCTGGAAAACCCCAGAGGAGAAGGTAGGGCACAAACCACAAGCCTGATGGACGTTTCAACATTTGAAGAATCACCTGATGCCACTGAGGGGCAAGTTCCCATTCATAAGAGTTCTCAGTAGGATGTTGTCAATGGGGGTGGTCTCAAAACTGCTCTGGCCCCTTTTGGTTTTCTTTTTTGTGGAGAACTTTTTAAGGATCCAGTCTGTCCTTTCCAAAGCACAAAGAATATTTTGTATGACTTCTTCAGGCAGCATATTTACTTCCCCTTTTTACCAGTCTGTTTGATTTTAGACTCTTCTGGGCAGGAAAGAAGAAACCACATATTTATTTAGCCTAGACATGCAATACTTTCTAGTGTAAAAATAAACTAGTGTTGTATTCCTCCACTTACAGTCTCATAACTCCCAGTCTTTAAAGAATGAAATGGTCAGTGAGTGAACCCTTTCCAAAGATGCTGAACAAATGAATGGGTTTCTTTTGACTGACTTGCTGTTGGGCATGATGTCTTCCCACTTGCTATTACAAATTTGAGACTATTTGATCATCTCCAGTGGAAGCAAATAACAAAATCATTCATATGTGTGGGTGGTATCTTCTTCCTGTTGATCACTGAATGGGATTGTGCTGTTAAAAGTAATAATAAAAATGCCAAACAAATCTCCCTCTAAAAGGTTTTGGTGTAATACAGCAAGCGAGCTTCAAATTATTTGTTATTACCGATGAGCTGGATTTGCCAAAAAGGGTTCAAGAATTAGCAGAAGACAGTCCTTGGGAAAATGTTATCTTTGGACTGACCAAAACATGGTGCCTGGAGTGTATTTCAGAAACTTGCTGTATTTACTGACTCAGGTGGTGAGAACTGGATATGGAGTAAATGTCACAAAGGCAAAAATTGTAGCACCAAATTTAAAGATTGCAGTAGAGATTATTAAATCTGCTTGGCATGGAAACATTTCTGTTCTAGAGCATGCCCTGAGCTCCTCTGTTCTCCTATTTAAAACCACAAGTGACAGTGCCTGTGATAGTCCTGAAACACAAAACCTCTAAGATGTGCATGGATCTTGCATTTCTTACTCAGTGTAGTCCAAAGAGAAGTTGGGTGGACCTACTCCTCCCTGACACACACACACACCCGTCTCTGGGAAGACACATCAGTGAGTCTTTTTCCTCTGGATTCCAAAACCAAAACGCTTCAAGAAAGTACAGAGGGCTTTGATGTCAGACTTCTCCAGCATAAACGTCTGTGTTTCCTACAAAAGTAACAAATCATGGAAAAGGTAAAACTGAAAGCTCATGGGATCTATTGTCTAAGTGTTATATCACTCCAAAGACCTTTGTTTTTCTTTCTAAAATACTAAAAATCGATAAAACCAAAACAATTTAATTTAGCTAAGTTTGAGTATCAATTTACCTGTGAGGGACAGATGGAAAAGTATTATTGTAATTGAATACATAATAGCAAAAATATCCTCTCATCTGAAAGAGCAGTCCTTTTGTTTCAACTTCTCTTTAATACTTAGTACAGATATACTGTAACTAGGAGTTTATATGCAGATAAGTAGGTAGAAACTTGATTTATATAAATGGGCAGCTTTGTTTTGCAAAGCTCCTCAGATACCATTCTGTCCAGACACTGTACAAAGTCAAGACGAGGACAAACTGCACGAATTCTTTTGAAACTTCAATTTTATTCTACAGGGAAATTGGTCTCTAAAGAGATTCAAGATGGACCGCCAAGGCGTGACACAAGTCTTGTCCCGCTTGTCTTACATATCTGCTCTGGGAATGATGACCAGGATCTCTTCTCAGTTTGAAAAGACAAGGAAAGTGAGTGGTCCTCGATCACTACAGCCATCTCAGTGGGGAATGCTCTGCCCCTCTGACACTCCTGAAGGAGAGGTGAGCAATTTCTATTCTGCTGTCTGTGTTTCTTGTCCTGAGGAATGGAGACACTGTTTAGTTTGAAGCATGTAGTCCTCCATCAGAGGAATAATTGTGATGAGGTTTCTGGAGAGAGAAATTATTCTCAGCCTGGTAACACAACTTGTGTGACTTCTGCATCCTACCTGTTTACATCCTGGTCCTCTTTTCCATGTTGCCTTTTTTTTCCTGCATAGACTGTCTGGAAACAGTTCTGAAATCATTTGGCTGTATGAGAGGGACATGAACAGGTCCCATTTTTGCAGTGGAACTACTTGTTCTCTTTTGGTGAGAGTAGAAAGAGAGGAGTCCTAAACCTCTCTCCCTTAGTTCTGTAATAAACATTCTGTTTTGAAGTTGCAGCATCAACCTGCAATGTTTCTGGAAACATGTACCAGTATTTCTTTAGCCATTAGCTTGAGGAAGCAAACCATCTTTGTATGTATTTCAACCAAAGAATTGATTCTGACAGTCTTTTTGTCTTGTTTTGCTTTCCTTTTCATTTTTGGGGCTTTTTTTCCTGAAGAGAAGATGCTCTGGAGGGAGGAACTCTGAACTTTCAGAATAAGTCAATATGAGCTAATCTCATTAAGGAGCTGGTATAAAGTTACACTGTATAAGATACTTTTTCATTAAAAAATGTTATTGTTTATGTTAGAACATATAGTATACATGGAAAACTGATAAATGGACTGATTTTGTATTTCCATTATGTTGTTGAGAAGCTGAGGACAGAAATACAGGACTATGCATGGTTGGTTAATTTAATTTCAGTGCCTATATGTTTTATTAGCTTGTAAATGCTATTACATTTCAGTGTGATATAGAAAATTCTACCTTTTTTTCCTCCAAAATTTCAGGGTAATTAATTTGTTTAATTTCTTTCACTTTGTACTTCATCATCTTTTTGTTTTTGTCATTCTTAAGTACAGTTTGGGGAGGGAAATGCAAGTATGGTATTAACACATAGAAAGAGAAGGGATAAAATCAGTGTGTTTTGGTTTTGTTTTTTCCTAGGCCTGTGGTTTGGTTAAAAACCTTGCCCTCATGACTCATATTACTACAGATATGGAAGATGGCCCAATTATTAAATTAGCCAATAATCTTGGAGTTGAAGATGTCAACTTGCTCTGTGGTGAAGAACTTTCATACCCAAACGTGTTCCTGGTTTTTCTTAATGGTATGTTACTTTTCAGCAGTCTTGACTCTGATTTGTTGCTGTTGGAGAGTTAGGCTTCGGAAACCCTCCAGTAGTTCTTGGAGCACAGTCAACAGCAGATGCTGCTTTCCACATGCAAATAATTTCCTCTGTAAATATTTTGATAGGGTTGGGCAAAGTAGATGGGCCAGATGATGACACTTAGTTGCATTAAGTTATGTCTTCAGAACCCCGACTGCAGATGTGTAGCTGGGAAATGGAAGCTTTCTCAAATTTCAGCCCTGCTTTTAAGCCCACTTGCATAAATAGGCGCAAAAATATGTACATTGAACTAGAGGTTTGTTTGTTTTTTCAGATACTGGCCAAAGGAGGTGCCATTCATAAAAGAAATATAAGAAATAAAAACTTTTAAAAGAAAATAACTTCAATTTGTGATATGTAGTACTGTAATAAATTTACAAATTCAGATCTTCCTTTACAGGAAGTATTTAGTTTTCTGTAATCTTTGTATGTTTTTAAGTGCCTTCATGCAAGTGCCTTAAAAAACAGAAAGGTAATGACAAAGTACTGTTTGTGAACAGTTTGCCCCTTTGAAGGGCCATCTTGCTTTGTGTGTGATTAGAAAAATTACACCATGGAAAATGGGCCTCTCTTGTTAAAGGGATGATTTGGCACACATGCTTTGCATCTGCACATTCATATTTCTTTCACAATTGATCTTTTAGTGTTTCTAATCAACAGGTACTATGGTATCAGATTTCAAAATACTGACATTTTTAAAACTACAACTATGATTTCACAATAGCCTTTTGTCAGCAGCATCCACTTCCAGGGACTAGTGTCTAATGTCTGTCAGCAGAAGTTCTCCATTTAGAAGTTCTCCTAGAATTAAACAGCAGTTGTTCTTTAGCCCTACCTTTTCCCTAGTAACATAAAAGCAGCACTTGACCAAACTGCATTCCTTTGCTCTGCTTTTCTGTAGCAGTATGTTGAAGATAAGGTTCAGTGAAACCATATGCACTCTCTTCTGTCTTTTTTATGTTCCAAAGAGAGCCAAGAGCCAAAACGTTGGGCTTTTCCTTCACAAGCTCAGTTTGCAGCACAGAACAAGATAGTATGTTCCCAAATGTAGATGAATTGGTACTAAGTGAGGCAAGCCAAGTTACTGTTCAATCCACTGGTTTGTGGGTTTAATCCATTAAAAATTCAAACTTGTGGGTAGCTGACTTGATCCTGATTTAAACTTAAGACTTATGAAGGCAGATAATCTGTTAAGTACAAGTTCTTTAAGCTGTAAAGACATTTCTGTTGTCTTATAAACTCCCTGAATTATCAGCCTTTGTCCTCTCCTTTGAAGTTTTTAAGATTTGACCATAGTTACTTATTTTATATATTAAGATTATTTTGGTCAGGTGACTCTTTAAATGAATTTTACTCTCTTGTTCGTTCATCATTCATCAGAATATTTAAGTGTAAGCTGAAGTGCCCTGCTGAGATAGTTGAGCTAAGCTAAATACCTGAAAGAGAAATTCTAGTGCTGTTGTGAGTGATTAACATATGTCCAAATACCAGGACTTTAAAATTTCTGACAAGGCAGCAGGGCCATTCCTTGGTCTGTTTTTGGAAATTTTGAATCCATTTCAGTACAGGTGAAATTGCAGACTTCAGACAGGTGAAATTGCAGACTTCAGAGTTAGCTTGTGCACCAGCTGATGGATGGACACCTGAGCAGAAACATACTTGAAGAAAGGTGGAAGAAATACATCATTTGGTTTCTCAGGCTATTTGGAAGCATGCAGGTAGATGACTTGTGAAATTCTGACAGATTTGAATTGAGGGGAAAAAAGAGCCAATTCTTATTCATGTTAGAGCAGGGAGATTTTACAACAACTCTTCATTTGCAAGAGGCAGGAAGTACTTCTATGCCTACCACAACATGATCAGAATTTGTAAATAGTTTTGGTTGTGCAGAGGATGCACCAGGTATTTATTCTCTCTCGGAACAGGTAACATCCTTGGTGTCATACGTGATCATCAGAAATTAGTCAACACCTTTCGGATCTTGCGTCGAGCGGGTTATATCAATGAATTTGTTTCCATCTCTACAAATCTGTCTGACAGATGTGTCTACATTTCCTCTGATGGAGGGAGATTATGCAGGTAAGCTTCTCATGAGAATTACCTCACTACTGAACTGGCCATAAATACTGTTCTATCCACTGGGCTAAGACTTTCATGGGAGCAGATTTAAGCAAATTCAGTAAGACTTGAGCATCTCTTTTCTCCTTAAATAGCCCTCATTCAAAACAGGTAGAGGTTGGAAGAAGCAGAATGGGTTAATAAATACAAACATATTTGAGCATTGGCTGGCTGTATACATATTCTATGTGCACTTCAACAAAGCAGCATTCCACTTTATTCATTAATTGAATCTCAGAGCATGTTGAATGCAGTTTGAGGCATGTCAGAGGCTCCAAAATAGTAAATATACAAACCATCAATAAATCATACCCGGTCAAGAGATCCAGAGTAGGGGCATATTCAATGCAAAAAAAATCACTTTTCTAATCAAGGCTAATATATGTAGTTTGGGAGATGGCAGTAAAGCTTCCAGTCTTTAAAATAAAAGCAAGGGAAATCATGTGTATTTGCAAGGCTTTACCAAGTTTGCTTTGTGGCACCACTCACCCTGTAATTGTTCAGATATCCCTATTAGCCATTTAAAAGTGCTTATTAGTCTTCTAACACTTATTTAGACTTCAGAGGGGACTCCACAAGTATCTTGTAGCTATTTGCTGCCCTTTATCAAAGCAGCTTGTCCAAATAGCAACAGCCCTTGACGTTGCCTTCTTGCATGCCATCCTTTGTGTCAGTGTTTTTGTGTGGTATGGAAGCCTTCAGAGATCCATGTGCTGTTGAAATTTATGGATCCATCAGAGATCACCCTCAGTAAATGCCTGTACTTTACAGCATGTAGGCAATTGCAAAATGCAGCCTTGCATGTGGACACTTGAGTGCAAACTGCTCACTTAGTGTTCTGTAGAATCCCTGCAATAACCATGGTACTAAATGCTGTTTTCAGCTTTGTAGTTTGGGAAATCTCAGATCTTTTAAAGCCATCATCAAAATCTGTAGGTAAAACTTACAAAATTTCAGTTGAACGATTTAAAGGGGAAAAAATGGCTTTCACCACAAAATTTAAGTCTTGATTTTTTTGATACACATTTTAAGTTATATCAAACTAAGGTCTGACTAGTTACTGATTTTATTTATGTGGTTTTATCAGTTAAAGGCTGATAAATTTTAAAAACAATTTATAGAATAGGTTGTGCATAGGCAGGGTTCTTAGTGTAAGTATAAATTAAATTTATAAGTATTTGCTATGTACTGCCTAAGTATTTGCTATGACAATCCCTTTGGTTTTGTTTTTGTTTTTTTATTTCAGGCCTTACATAATTGTCAAGAAGCAAAAACCTGCAGTTACAAACAAACATATGGAAGAACTGGCTCAAGGCTACAGGTACACAATTCAAGTAGATCATATTCATCTTCAGCAAGTAAATACTGTGTAGAGATACTTCAGTCAGTCAGTATTTCAGTCTTGGAGTTAGCTAATTAGAGAAGTCTGCTCTCCTATATAAATTCATAATCTCTGTACTGGAGATTTTCTGTTTAAAGTCTAATTAAGGCTGGCATTTTTAACTTTGTTGCTGCTGTGAGTGTACAGAATTAAATGCATCTCACAGCTTCATCTTTCTGCAAGCAGAAGGTTTGAGGCAGTATCATCCTCCTGACTGAAAAATCAAACACCTCACAGGAGTATCAAGTTGACCACCGTAAACTAGGCACATTCAGAATTTTTGAAAGTCCTTGCAAATTCTTAGTTTATGTATTTTTTAAAAAAACCCACACTTACACAAAGGCATTTAAATTTAGCTCTAACTAAATTCCACAAAACTATCACAAAAATGTACATGATTGTCCTTATATTTGCCTGTATTTACAGTGATGATGAGTACATATGGGAAGATTTTATTTAGTTGTTCAAGTAAGTAACATTCATCTGTCAAACTGTGAAGCAGTGAGTGGGCAAAAGGATTAATTAAAAAACCACATTTTTCTTTACTGTGTAATATGCACAGAACTTTACATGTAGAAGTATTTGTCTGGTTTAACTTTACATATTGCATTCCTTTAATATATGTACTAAGTATTTTATGTTTGCAGAAATATAAGAAGACAGTACTTCTAGTGTAATTTTTAATTTATCTGTAGGAATTTTGAAGACTTCTTGCATGAAGGCCTCGTTGAATATTTGGATGTGAATGAAGAAAATGATTGTAACATTGCCCTTTATGAAAATACAATCAATAAGTAAGTATGCATTCAGTAACTGGTACAGCAAAAACCTTCATAGGGTGACTCTCTGAAATACAAACATAAATAATGTTACTGTTTTCACATGTACACACTGCTGCCTTGCTAATGGTTGAAACAACTCCAGATGAAAGCTAAAGAAAAAAATCTATCCGCACACATCCTAAATTATCCATGGGAAGTCACAAAAAATGATTTAGATTTTGGGAGATCTGTTTCTGCTACTAACTCTCAAAAATATCAAATACTTAGAGGTATGTCCTTTCTTTCTCTGGATGTGTCTCTTTTTTCCTGTTCTGATCATTGGGCTGCTTATCATAAATAATTTTATCCAATAGGTATCCAGAAGACAAATGGTTCCACATGTTATTTGATTATCTTAGCATATCATGATTGTTAGGAAATCTCTTTTCTGGCTAAAAAGGGACCCTAGACACCCACTTCACAAGTGGAGTGCTGGAATGAGACCTTCCCCTTGACTTTTGGATATATAATTGGCCCAATAAAAATGTCTGCATCATTCTATGTATTCTTTACCATACATCTTAAAACCATTTTTGATATGTGATTTTAATTCAGAAAGATTTCCAGATCTGTTGTGTTTTCCACATATTTGAAGGACCTACTGCATTTTTTTTTAACTCTTGTCTTCTGACTGTGATTAAAGAGCCCACATTAAAGGAAGGATTCTTTTAAAGTTTTAAGTTCTCCTATCTTTTTACTGGTTTTTAAAGTTTCTCTGACAATATCCTGTAAACTGAAGACTGAATATGAAATGCTAGAAGTTATCTCCATTAAATGTTTGATCAGTAGATGTATGCAGAAAATTCGTTTTCTAAATAATCTGTCTTGGTCAAGTACTCCTGCAAGCTAATAGAAATACATCATTGATTTCAGTGGAGCTGGGTGAGCCCTTCAATTATCTTTAACCTTTGCTAAATGTAATGCATTAATTCTGCTAATTAAATTGCATTGCTCCTACACAGGCTTTTGAAGACTTCATCACTTTAGGAAATTACTCTTGCATGCTCTTGACTGAGTTCTGTATACATGAGCAAAGAAGAGCACACACAATTGCTGTCATTTGTGCCAAAATTAAATAACTTCCACAAAGCACCAGAGCTGAAAATTTAAGATACAGGACAACTGACTCAGCTAAGAAAGTTAATGGGAATGTATCACATGAAATCATTGTTTAGTCCAAAAGAGGAGGAGAAAGTGAACTTCCAATGGACCAGTGTGAGGAAAGGACTCCACAACAACTCCCAGGAAGCTCAGAAGATTCTTGTATTGTCCATCAATTGTTTTGAGTTTGGCTTCAGTGCTAACAGTGGCTAGCAGTGCCATAAGTATCTGAGCTTGCTCCTTGTGTTTGGTAGTGATACTCCCTACATCCTGAATGGTTGAGTTGTGTACCCCCTTTCTCCAGATGATTGTCTTGCAGTTAATGGTGTGACCATGTTGGTACAGCTTGTTCTGGTGATGCAACTGATACAACCCACTGAAACATCACAGTAACATTCCTACTTTGGTAATAGAGGCTTCTTTCAGCTACAGTATCCTCTCTTTATCTTTCCAATCCCATTAGAGAGGTTTGCTTTGGAGTATTTGAGTCAAATGCATTCAGTTTCTTCCTTACACATTTTGTAACTCTGCTTTTCAAACTCATGAGGTTGCCCTTCCCTTCTTGGGCCAGGTTCTGGCAGTGGCATTTTTGACCTGCAGGAGTTGAACTGCTCTGTAATGTTTGAAGGTGTCCCATTAGCACTCAGGAATACTTCATAAGGTAGTAAGATCTCTGTAGGTTGTGTCATCTTTGGTAGACATAGGACTGACCTCTCTGGAAGAAGACATTTTTTGAATAACCTGTATGCAGATGTATACTTTCATGCACTTGTACCCTCTGAAGAAATTTGCAAACTTCACTGTCAGGAAGTCTCAAGCCTCTGGTTTTATTGTTTGAAAAGTGTCAGCAGTTCTGTGAAGTTCTGCAGAATGGGGGAGCAGTCTCTGCTTTAAGTTTGCTACTGGCTCTTGAGACTATTTTGCAATTACTTGTCTGCAGTTTGGATTCTCCCATTAGTATTTTCTTAAGACAGGCTTTAGATAACATAGCTGGGTTTTATCAAGTGAGAAAAATAGCAGCTGTCCTCTGGCCAGCAGTTCTTAGGTTGTTCAGGTGTATTTGTGATTTATAAAGATTTCTAGGACTGATAGATAATTTCATTGGCTTAAGCCTCAGGATTTCCATGCCTCTTTTTTTCAGCTTTCAGATTTCATTATTCTTCCAGTAGTACGTATATTGTTTATCTAAGTTCCTGCTGGCACTTGTCTTCAATCTGTATATGCTTGTGGGTAATTCCTTAGCCTTTTTTAGCTTACAGTGCTTGGCTGTCTTTTGAGTGTTGCCATAATAAAGACTTTTCTGTCACTTCCTTGGCAAGATCCTAAAGTTTAGTAATCAAATTATTTTATTTAAATAATTAGTCTTCCAAAAGACTTCCAAGAGAAGTCAAACATTAAAGATGAGATTTTCAGAAAGCTTTGGGTTTAGATGTCTGGGAGAAGAAATGTATGTGTAAACCCAAGCTTTCTGTAATAAAACCAGAACATGAAAGATAGGCGTTGAATAGGTTTAGTTATAATCATCTGTATTTCATAATTCCCCACTTCCTAATTACTTATCTTGATGTAAATTCATATCGTTCCAGCCAAGCTTTATTGTATACTTCATTCTTAGTTATTTGTCTCTCTACTTGCATCCCAGTGCATGCTATGATTTGTCTTTGTTCAGTACGGACTTTCTCTTCTGAAGCTCATGTCAGATAGAACAAATTGTCTTTACTCCTTTTTCCTGTCCTTTTAGTTCTCATCAGTACTGCCTTTTAACAACATAAGCAGTTCCAAAATACTTGCAGAGCTTTTCAAATAGTGTTGTATTATGTCATGAACCTATGGCACTGGATCTGGTTTGGAGACAGATGTTTTCTCTTTAACTGATATATCTGACCTTGGAAAACCAAAACAGTTTTTTAATACCTGAATCTTTTCTGCTCTTCCTTCTTCCATCTCCCCAGTGGATTTCTGGATCTCTGAGATTAGTAAGTTGATGCAGGGGGCTCTCATTACTTGAGAAGCCATTCCTTAAGGCATTTTGGGTCTTACTGTATAAACTGATGTTTTATTGTCTTACTGAACTCCCTCAGGTTGTTGTTATCTGGAGGCTTTTCCTCCATTATGGAATTTCATAAACCCTGGTTTATTTCTCCTTCATTTCTTTTCATGTGGAAACACTTAAAGCCAAAAGAAAGTTGTTGGGGTTTTGTAATAAAAATCCTGTAGTGAATCCGTGTTTTGAGGTCCTACTGACTTACATTCTCCTGAACGGAATTGAATTTGAAGTGTTACGAGATACTGCTAAATTAAATAAATTCTACTGAAGTTGACTGTTCACAAGCCTGCCATAATTGGTACTCTTTCTTTTAAGAGATACAACCCATTTGGAGATTGAGCCTTTCACACTTCTGGGTGTCTGTGCTGGGCTGATTCCATATCCTCACCACAACCAGTCCCCAAGAAACACTTACCAGTGTGCCATGGGGAAACAAGCCATGGGTAAGACTTCACTTTTTATTCCTCTTTGAAGTGTTAATGTAGTTTTCGGAGCTGTGTAGCAAAATTGACAAACAAAAGTTCCTTCTTTCCTGGTTCAGGTAAAAGCTTTGCTAGGAAAAGTAAAAGAGCACTTCTTTAGCTTTAAGAAAAAAAGAATTTACCTCTGAAACTTTATTTTCAGAAATATTAATGCGAAAGATTAATGCGAAAAAAAGTACCAGTCAGTTTTACTTAATGAAGACTGTATTTGCAGTTCTTGGAACTTAAAAGAAAATTTTGATAAACTGGAACACTTTTGCATTTTCTATTGGGTTTTGTTGGAAATCATCATGACTTTCAGGTTTTCAGCGTATCTGTAGGATTGGCAGAGTGGGGGGTTTTTTGTCTTTATGCTGCAGTGTGCTGTGTGTTTCCAGACAAAAAAAAAAAAAGAGGTATAAAGTGTTCTCACAAAGAGAGACAGAGCACAGATTGAGAAGCATTTCCTTGACTGGTTGAGTAAGTGTCCTAAAAATAAATATATCAATAGTTAACATTGACATCAGAGAATAAGAAGAATCAAGTGTGAAGGAGAGTGATTAGTAATTTGAATACTTTACACAGCCATAGTTAAGATTTTGTGCTTTTGCTGTTTTGGAAGAAGAGGGCAAGTACTGATACAAAATTAATTTTCTGATTACTTATTACTTCATTTGAAAGTGTCCTATCTGGTCATTAAAACCCAACTTTTTTGTAAATTTGCTGCTGGGGGTAATTGACAGCAGTTTAGTTCTAATCCTTTCTTTAGTACTCAGCGAAACCAGCATTAAAGTGACCAAGTCTATGGCCTGTGATCAAGGCAGAGGAGCCTGAGCAGTCATACATCAATTCAGACAGCTGCATTCAGACTGGTGCTCTACAGGATGGTTTCATGGCTTGTATTGATGGCTTGCTTGCAAGTTGGGAGCTACAGCAGCACAACTCTGTCTCATGAGGAAACTGCCACTTCAGTTAGGTTTACTAAACCATTTATTCTGTGCTGTGTGTTCAGAGCTGAAACACTGCACCTTTTGTGAGAGTTCTCCAGCAGAATTAATAGCAGAGTAACTGCCTTATGCTGAACTGTCATGTTGAGCACATGAAAACAGAAAATATCAAGATGCATTTTCTCTATTTAAATTCAGAAAAAAGAGAAGGGTGGGTGGGTGGAAAGAGGAGCAATGCAATCTTTTTCCTTACAGTTCTCCCCCATCCCATTATCTTTCCCCCACCCCTGAGTCTCTATTTTATGACTATTAGTCTCAGAAGGTTTGGTTAGTTACCACACACAGTTAAGCAGGATCAGTGTGTACAGAAAGCCAATTCAGTATCTGTGGAGTTCTTTTGTAGTTTTCTGTGTGAAGGTTTTTTTCCCCGTTTTGTTTTGAGTGTCATTTGCAATTCATTGTCTGTGTTTTCTGAGGTTGGTGTATTCAGCTGCTTTGACCCTAGGTCTTGCACATTTAGCTCCTTGGATACAATCCTCTGACGTTCCTGCTGACGCTAGGAACACAAAAGCCATTGAATATCTTGAGCAATAAAAAAAGCCTTTGTTTCAGTTTGTTATGACAAAACACCTGACTCTAAGAAAAAGCAGCTAGATAAAAGTAAATTTTAAAAGTTGGCACATGACTTGAGCTATATTTTGCTCTGTCTGAAGTACCTGCAAACACCTGAAGATTTTTGTAATAACTGCTTCAAAAAAAACTACCATAAGTGGGAAAATGTAGGGGCAGAGAAGATTTTTCTGTACGCTTATTGATCAGATGAGACCTAGAGGGTATTCCTGAAACATTGCGCACACTTTTTTCAGTTTATTTTTGTGAAGAGATGTGATGTAGTGCTTCAGAGCCCGACCTTTAATTAACCATCCACCTTTAGTGCTTTCTTTGTCCATACTGGAATTGCAGAGCAACTCTTCATCCAGCACTGCCATGTGGAAAGTCTCATGTCCAAGTCCTCTGTGTCACTCCCTCAACTGTCAAAACCTGGGGCAGTAAAGGGAACTCAGGGTTCAGACTGGGAGAGGAGAGCCTTGTGCTTGTCAACACTGACCCATCCCCTCTGACCACATCACAGCACTGTGCCAGCAGCTGTGGACAATCTTTTCTTTTTTAAGTCGCTTTTTTAAGCAACATCAAGCTAAGCAAAGATGTGAAAGCACAAGTAACCAGAGAGTCGGCATCAGAGATTGCAATGAGGTCTGTAATCCAGTGTCCCTGACAAGTGTTCGGTCCTAAACAGTAATGTTTCTTCTGAAGAGCATTATATGTCCTGAAAAATATCTCCCTTTCAGGGGTAGATGAGTCATCTTGTTGGAGTACTTAGAGAGCTGCACTTAATGACCAAACTGGATTTCAGTAAAATTAAATTGAAATTAAACACCTCGTTTTTGGCATAGATTATTTACCATATGTTGCATGTTGAACTGTAAGACTGGGAGGAAGTTAGGTAGCAAATACAACA
Organism: Certhia americana; assembly: GCA_018697195.1. Taxonomy (NCBI): domain Eukaryota; kingdom Metazoa; phylum Chordata; class Aves; order Passeriformes; family Certhiidae; genus Certhia; species Certhia americana. The sequence continues at coordinate 51,406,240 of CM031879.1, read as the reverse complement.
GCAGCTGCAAAGACCTCAGTTGAATGTTGATATTTCAGTGCAAGGTTAACAGTTGTAGCTTAAAATCTCAGAAGTACTTAAGATGAAAATACAAGTGTCTGTACTGTTTGCATTTCATGTGTTGGTAAAATAATATTAAGAGGATCAAAGGCTTCTACAGTTTCCACAGAGAAATAGTTCTAAACTGAGCTTTTTAATTCCATTAAGACATAAAAACCTAATCAGTTTTACACATTGTATGTCTGTGACTGTGTAAAAGCCTAATATGAAGAATGAAAAAATACAGTTTTCCTGCCAGTAATCCCCCATATTGCACATGCACATGTGCTTCTGTATAAGTGATGGTGTGGGTACACAAAGCAAGCTGTATGCTCACAGCCCAACTGTGCACTGCAGCTTCAACCCAAATGACATAACACAAGTCTTGACTAAGGAAAGGAGGATTTGGGTGTTAATTATTACTTTAACCTCTGAAACAAAAGTATTTGAGGGGACAGACATAGGTGGGTGAGAGCTTTGTTGTAGAAGCTTATCATGAAGCAAAAACTTTGCTATTGAAAAATAAGCTTCTTAGTGTATCATATGCTTCCTTGTTGCTTCTGTGAAGTAGCAAAGCCCTTTATATACTGCTCTGCCTTGTACTGTAGCCAGCTGAATGTGTTAAAATTGAGTTGAGAAGATCAATATGCTTCAAGGAACTGAGTGCTGGGGGGTTTTGACAGTTGTGAAAGCTCTTCAGGGGACTGAGAGCCAGAGTCCTCCCAGATTTTGTACAGCAAGCCTAGGGGCACAGAATCTAAACAAACCTCAAAGCAAAACCAGCTGTTGCTGGTCACCACAGCTGGATCTGGGTGCACTGTGGCTGCAGCTCTGTTCTGCCACTGCTCTTTGGGGACTGTTTGTGCTCTGTGACACGACCTCCTTTTGACGCCTCTCCTCTTCTTGGTAGTAGACACAGAAGTGCTGAGGCAGAAAGAGCTCCCCCCCTACCCCCCAACTTACCCATAATCTTTTTAACCCACTTCTTAATCTGTCTGCTGTGAAAGGAGTATTTCTAACACTTAACATCCAGATCACTTTAATGCATGTACTGTGTCAGTCTGTCTGAGCTGAGTCGGAGCCCCCTTCTCAAGGTTTATCGCAGCATTTAAAAAATGTACTTCTTCCTCCCTTGCTTTGTGCTTGTATAAAAGTACATAATCACAGAAAATCCATAGTGAAAACAGGGGAAATACAGAATTACAGCAGTTCTTTTTTTGGCATGTGCAGTAATAGCCCTTTTGGCTCAAGTAGATTGATTGCTGTATCCTTGTTAATTTTGATTGTACAGTTTAATGTTGTTGTGATACACCAGAGAATTGGATTAATGCTTATTTTAGCTGGCTGTTTGTTCTGGTGAGTTCTCAAAACTTTCAGCATCAGAATAACAATGCCTCATTTATGCTAAATATCAGTAGATAGTGTTTTTATAGTGATTATTTCACACTAAAGGGATACTCAAATGGTACTTAAAAAGAAAAAAAAATCCTGTCAGGAAACAGAAAAAAAAGGAAAGAATGCACACGTGTATTCACAATATATCAAGTACTGAGAAAAGCAAGAAAATGATCTTTGTTGTATCCAGGTCAACCTTGTGTGTTTTGCTTTAACCAGGGCTAATTACCAATGAAAAAAATTGGTTCTTGCTGTTGGGATAATTATAAATGCGAGTCATTGTGAGCAGGGTTTGTTATGGTGAACTTTAATTATACTTTACTTTTGCTTGGTTGTTTGGCTGAAGCAAACAAGGGCTCTGTTCTTTCAGAGAGAAAACAGAAATAAAGCTAGTGACTTTCTTCATTTCAGCGCCCACACAGAGGGCTCGTCCCAACACACCAGTCCTCTGAAGAGAGCTGCTGGTTTATTTTAAATAAGCAGATTGTGGTTTCAGGCTGTGGTTTGTTAGCCCAGTTTAGAGAAAGCATTATTTGTATAACCATTAAATCCTAGCAATTAGGAATAATATTGCTGATACATGGCATGCTTTGTGGCTAATTTATTTCATTTGTTCTCTAGAATCACTCTCTAACCAGTTTCTTTCCTGCTAGGATATCTCTCATTGATATATGTGTACATGTTTTCCAGAATTCACCTCCTGAAGAATAGCCTGAATACAGTTTATTATGGAGGCTCAAAATTCTGGTTCTGTTTCCCAGACAGTAGCAGTGCTGTTCGGCTTTTCTGAACCTCTGATAAAAATGCCAGTTTTGAAATATGTGAAACATCTGAAATTAAATCATGTGCATTACCTGATATATGTAAAAGTGTCATCTTGAATCCTTGATATAAAGGGGACTTCCACAGGTTGTTACTGGGGTATAAAGTACTCCCTTAAAGTGTAAAAGATAGATAAAACTCCAGACCTCATCCTGTCTTAGCATTCCTAACCACTGAACAACAGCAGGTACAGCATATAAACCTCTCAGAGGAAGAAAAAACTGCAAGCATTTTGAAAGTTAAGTTTGACATGATTTTCTCTTGGAAAGATTTCTCTCAACATTAGAAAAATGTACCAACCTCTGAAACCTTTGAGTTGAGCTTCACTGCAACCTACCCTGAAAGCACCCAAATTATTCCTTCTAGGTGCAGAGGGGGAAATGGTCTAAGCCTGTGAAGTTTTTAATTTGGAAGTATATTTCCCTATCTGTGTACTGGGAAAACCAGAGGGCTTGAGTCAAAAGTACAATGGGAACAATGTCTAATTGAATTCTCAGGATATATCAGAAATAGTGGGGCCTTCAGGTGGTGGACTTTGCAGGGTGGGACTGGAAAGGTCTTCAGTGTTGATGAATCCAGGCCCTACCAGTTTGTGTCTTACTGAACACAGAAAATACTTCTCAAAGATGATTATCCCAGAAAAAGACAGAAAAACAATTGCTTAAAAACAAGAGGCAAGTTAAGCCTGTCAAGATTTTTTCTTGTCATTTGAAAATGCTGTGCCTGTGTCATTGAATCTGCTTTCTAGAACCTGGGAAAGTCCAGGCCAGCTGTAACAGTTCATTTTCAGACAGTAGCTGTTGAGCTCTCTCCATTCTTGTCCTTGGGAAGGGTAGACCTGTTGTGGTTTAGGAGGGTGAGCCTAGTGCCAAGGACAGGATAGGTCTTTGGAAATGCCTGGCTTTCGAGCTTGATTTTCTAGATGTTTTATGTAAATGAAATTGCAAGTAGATGTGTATAAAATGTGAAGCTCACCTCTCCAGTGAGCAATTTTGTGTTCAGACGTCCTTCCTGGCCATGTGAAATTTTCCTGACACACTGACTGTCTTGCCTTTCCAAGAAAGCAGCCAAGCTCTGAAACTTAAGGAGAAAACAGAAAGGTTTTGAAAGACTTACATCCGAAGGACAAAGTATTGCAGAATATTTAACACTTAAAACTTTAAAATGTAAACTTTTCAGACTGTAATTTCTTAATTGCTTAGAGACATAGCATAGTCCTGGTGCAGCAAACTCCAATAACATATGATTGCCTTAACTTTTGTTCTGCTACACAACAGTTTATGTTTCCCTGCTGAGTGTTAATTATTTTTTCCTCAGATTTCAGGAGACACTTTGGCATTTTGATGGGACAGTGCCAAAAATTTCAGTCTCAAGCTGGGAGGTCTATACAAAGGGTTGAGTTCTGAACTGTAAATTTAAAATTAATTTCATGTAAAAAGACAAATATATTATGAGTGGACTTTTACTGTAGTCTTTCTATCAATGATGCTTCTAATTTCAGAAAGTAAATCATTCTTGGCTGCTGCTAGTGGTATGCTTTGTTAGTACTCTGTCACATTCTAACACAGGCTGCTGTTGAACTAATTATTGCCCAAAAAAGGGAGGAAATATGATGTTGAAGATGAAGAGCTTGATCCACAATTTCTCTTGAACTCTGTGATAGTCGTTCTGTGGATTCTCATGTAATTTTGGATCAGGTCTCTGAAACAGAAGTTGAACTCCACAAAAAAATCTAATTAAGAAAAAGACCATCTTATTTGCATTTCTCAAATAGCTTTTATTTCTTCTGTTGTTGTTGTTTTTATATTGATGCTTAAATTTTCCCTTTCAAGAGAAAATAAATAATTCTTTCTGGGAGCTTAGATTACAAAAGCACTTATATATATATTAAAATACAGTAATGTAAAATTGTTCTGGTTTTGATTCTTTTATTAGTTTTACCCTTCTTTTCTTGAAGCATTTCTATGTGATTTTAATTAATTTTCATTTTGGTAATTTGTTAGCCAAAACATTCCTAGAAAACTCACTAATGTTCACTGCTTTTGTTTTTCTTTTATGTGCAGGTACTATTGGATACAATCAAAGAAACAGGATAGATACTCTGATGTATCTCCTTGCCTATCCACAAAAGCCTATGGTAAAAACAAAAACAATAGAACTGATAGATTTTGAGAAACTCCCTGCTGGACAGAATGCCACAGTCGCTGTGATGAGTTACAGTGGCTATGATATTGAAGATGCTCTTGTCTTAAATAAGGCCTCTTTGGACAGAGGTAAGATCCATCAACTCTTTCCCACTTCCAGTGTGTGTTCCAATATATACTCCAATAAACTTGTTTTCTCGTTGTGTTATCCTGTAATAACTTTTATTGCAGTTATGAGCATTAGATCTCCAGTTAAGAAATTGAACTCCCAAACTGCTTTGAATGCTTTTTCTGTTTTTCTGTATGATTAGTGATTGTAACTCCATGCATACAATAGTGTGGTGAAGTTGCCAACATGCATATAAAACTCTGAGTCTGGATGTTATAAGAAAAAACAGCTAACTTCTGACCTCAAATAAAAAAAGTGTAAATACTGAGTTTACAAAAAACATAAGGCATGAGTTAATCTGTTCTGTTGGGCTTTCTTTTTGGATGTTTATCTGAACCTTTGTTCATTACTAACAGAGAAGTCTCATTATACGCACCAGTAACAAAAGCAGTAGATGAAATTAGATTTGTGAATGTATTTAGGAAAGGAATAGAACCTGAGGCAGTTTGTCTTTCTGTAAACTTGGTGTTCTGAGGGCGCAGTAGCAGTATTGCCTACTTCCTGGGAGAAAATAATTGTATTGTCTAAAGCAAAATAATTTAATGTTTATTTAGAGCTAAATTAATTACCTGCTTCCTTAAAAAAAAATCCCAACTCTGTGATGCAGTGTATTTTAAGTAGAAGTACATAAAGCACCAAAGGGTGACTAATAGAGACCCATGTTTGGGCAGGTCTAGCCTGTCTCTCTCTCTCTCTCTCTCCACACTTCTTCAGCACTTCATGTTAATGCTGCTGAGGGCTGGAGGAGAGTTGCCTGAAAACTTAGTCTCTCTTCTCTCTCTTTTCTCAATAAATTCCTTTGAGAGCAGGCATAGTGCGGTGATCAAATTGGTTTTAGTTTCGGGTGGCCAAAATCAGATTCTTCCATCACTTTATTCCCCCCCACCCCCCCAGCTCCCTTCCTCCTAGTTGCTAGGCAGCAATAATAGTATTCCTAGACATGTATCTTTGGCATTAATGTCTGCTGCATTTAATTTATGCCTCCTTTTCTAAAACAACAACAGGCATGATTTAAAACTGAATGTTTTCTTTTCTGGTAGACTGGTAACATTTACAGGGAGAGCTGCGATGCTTGTCAGGAATTACTTGACATAATCTGAAGATATAGATGTACTGTATGTGGCCACAACCATCTTCCAAATGAACCAAAACAACACAGGTTTATTAACAAGCCTTGCTGTTGGCTCTCTGTAATTCTAAATGTGATTAAAGTCTTTAGTATCATGGTTAGTTGCTGTACTTGGAGAGAAATTCCACAGATGCTACTCTCCTCATCTAAAACCCGCTTTTTTTATAACAGTATATGTAATTTCAGGTGAGGAGAAAAGGATAATGGTTGATTATACTAAACACTCAGTTAGTACTTTCCTGGTAGACTAGCTTATGCCAGCCACAAATATGAATAAAAGTTCAGGTTTCTTGGGACTCATGAAAGGAAGAGGTGCTCCTCTCACCCTATTACAGTCTCTTCTCCCATGTTACATCTTCCTGGACACCACCGAAGTTATTCAAGAGATTCAGTGATTTCAAGAGAAATGATGTGTGCTTGTGTGTGCAGAGATACAGAAGCAGATTAGCACAGTTCAGAACTGGACTGTAGTCCAGTGCCTAAAAAAAACTAGTGTACATGAACTGATGTTTAAGCTGTGCACCACTAGGTATCCATGTACAATGTTATGCATATTCAAGCCAATGAATAATCTAATAAAAAATATTTTAAATTCCATAGCTCAGATTTTATCCTGATGGTGTGTTATAAAGGATCTTTGAATTCCTAGGCAGATGTGTTTGTGTCCCATTGTAGGTTTTGGAAGGTGTCTCGTGTACAAGAATGCCAAGTGTACCCTGAAGCGTTACACGAATCAGACATTTGATAAAGTGATGGGGCCGATGCTGGATGCAGCTACCCGTAAACCAATCTGGCGCCATGAGATTTTAGATGCTGATGGTATCTGCTCTCCAGGTAGGTCAAACTGCATGTTCACTCATGGCATGTTCATTGTCAACCGGAGATTAAAGTTCTGTCAGTATTTCTTGTGCACCTTGTTTTATACTTGGCGTTTGGGGAGTTTTTTTGTCTTGAAGATGACAGTATTGTAATGGAAAATTTTGAAAAGTTACTGAAAGCAGCATGTTACCAGTCATTGTGGGGAATTTTGTGCATGAAAAAAGTAATTTAATATATTTAAGTAGAAGAGTGAGTTTTTAACAATGTGAATCTACAGAAGCGTTAGAATTTATATTCTTCTGTTCCCAAACTGGCGAACTTTTAATACTGTAGTTTTTCCCTGTTTGTCTGTCATGTACTGTTGTTTTCTTAAGGATAAACTCATTATTATTTTGATATCGTGCATCAAAATCTCCTAGCAAGATGTGAGTTAATGCAGTTATTTGAAGAAGTAAAACCTTATGGTTTTAACACTTTAGAAGGATGTTTGGAGAGAGATAAGAAAAATAAATAGAAATGTAAAGAGGAGTATATAACTTTCCAACGGTAATAGACTTGAGAAAGAATCCTCCCATACTGTCATTCTTCGTTTAGAAAATGGCTTAATATATCTGCTAAGATCTAGTAAGAAAGGTGTTTTAAAGGGCACTAAGCTTTAATTCCGTTATAGTAACACAATTGGGCCAGTTTTGCTCTTTAACGCATCACAGTGGAGCTTTCAAAGTTAATTAAGAAAATAAAGGCAAGAATCTTCTGAAGTATTAGGATAGATAGGACTGGGCTGGACTCCAAACAGAGAGTCTTCTCAGCATGTAGGTAAAAACCTATTTGAGCTAGTTCATGTGGACAGAAGAGACACCTGCTGAAGTTCAGTGTAATTTAGTGAAGGAGGTGGGAGGTAGGTACTTGGTGTGCAGTTGTATCATTGGGCATCCTCCTGAAAACCTCCTGGTTTTCAATGTAAAGGGCAGAATATGGATCAATGTAATGGATCAGGGAAAAGCTATATATGACACCAGTATCAATAGAAATAAATAAATACAAGGAGAGGCTGACGTTAGACTTGCACAGCTCATTGTGGAATGAGGGGCTGACCCAAAATTTAGGTGTGAACTTCTCAAATTTGTCAGTTCAGCCATGGCAAAGTGTTCCCTGTTAATTTCCTCCATACTTTAGAGCAGATGACTTCAGATGCTTTTGTGTAGACTTTTGACCCAGGGTATGTTGAATAGCTGTTCTCATAGTGCACCCTGCATGCAAGCTGGTTTACCAAAGAAAACTGGTTTAGTGATTCCCTTACCATTCAATATTTAGTAAAACAACAGAGCATACTTCTTGGGCATGTTCCTCCCAGTTTGTCTTCCACCTTACTTCTCGGTTTTTTTAAGCTTAAAATGTATTTCTAACACAGATACATTTTCATGGTGCTTTTTCTTGTTCTCTGTAGGTGAAAAAGTAGAAAATAAGCAAGTCCTTGTGAACAAATCTATGCCAACTGTGACCCAGACACCTCTGGAAGGAAGCAGTGTTCCTCAGCAGCCACAGTACAAAGATGTGCCAGTAACGTATGTTGCAATATAACTTCAGATCTGGGCAAATTACATGAAGGAAAGATGTCTGAGAAAATACTCAAATCTAGAAAACTCCCTTCTTCAACTATAACTGTATTTGGCTGTTGTTTGTTTAGTTGAAGATCAAGGAATTGGCAGTATATGAGGAAGCTTTTGCTGTCAAGAAGAGCCCATGTGAAAGAAAAACATACCTTGTCTTTTACAAGTTAAGCTTAATTCTCCCTTAGTTTCTATTGCAGCTCTTAAAACTTTTCCAGAAGCATGCTGTACTCTGGAACTTGTATGTAAATGTGTATATGAATATAAAATCCTTTTTCCTCATATATAAGTTCCATAAAGATTACAATTTGGTCAGGAACTTAACCAAGACACAGATAGTTGTCTGTAATTTGTGTTTGGTTCATAGAAGTAACACCAATGTTTTGGCTTCTTTTACTAGCTACAAAGGTGCCACTGATTCTTACATCGAAAAAGTAATGATTTCGTCAAATGCAGAGGATGCTTTCTTGATCAAAATGTTGCTGAGGCAAACCAGACGTCCAGAAATTGGAGATAAATTTAGCAGTCGTCATGGGCAGAAAGGTAAAGGACACATTTATTAAAAATATATTCATGTTGTATAAGCCTACTATATGTACATACTGTATGTTTCCATTGATTGGTTCAGATCTTTTATGAATGCAGTGATAGAGGGCCATAATCCTTTTTTTGTTAAGTTCACCTAATTTAGCAATGGTGTTTCTGAAACAGAAACTTAGTAGCAAAAACAGCTCTCCGTTGATCTATGAATCTGTAAGATACAGTAGTTGCCCATTTTAAACAAGTACAGGGTTTTTGAGGTTTGGTTGGGGTTTTTTTTAAGTCACAATTTGGATTTAGATGATAGATTTGTCAGAGGGATGTCACTAGAGAGATTGGAGAGGTACTGGACAGACAGAAGAGAGATGAAATGGGATGTGTGCAGGTCTGTGCAGACATTCTGCTCTGAAGACAAGACTGCAGGTAGATAACTCAGAACCATGGTGTAAAAGGGAAGCAAATCAGGAACACAACTAAGAGTGTACCAGCAGAGAGCAGAAAAAAAGGGAATATTTTTAAAAATACACCTGGGACATGATCTGGAGCACCTCAGGATCTTCAGACCAAAACCTGAAAATTAGTATCTGCTAGGTAGCTGCTTGGTGGCACGTAGTTCTCAATTTTTAATGTAACTAGGAAAATGAAGATCAAGAACTTACTTCCATATCTGCTGAAAAACAGCAGTGAGCTCCCCTTGACCTGAATGTAAAAAAATACGAGTCTCAGATCGTCCTCTGTATCTCGAAGAGTTGGAAGATGTGGAAAGGGTGTTAAGAAAGAAATGACTTGAGAACAGTCTGACTGTAACAAACTTAAAAGCATGTTTTGTTCCCATTGGTGTCAGTGTGGGACAGGTTTGACATGTTCTCATCATTCTGTACACTTGGAAAAGATTTGTAGTGTTTGAAGCATGACCACCTGTGTTAGTGTATGTGCCATGCTATTACCTGAGTGTTGAAATCTTGTTACATTTTTAGGTCTTATTTTGGCTTGAGAACATTGCTTGGTGTCTTGTCAGATGTGATGGAAAGGTAAAGAGGTTGATGTCACCAAATCTTTTCCTTTGCAGCCCATACACCCCTGGCAATCCTATCCTAATAACTATTGGCCAGGTGTAACTGAAGTGAGAGGCTGCATTCTGAGATGCAGAGCTAACCACAGTAATCCACTTTTCTGTGGTGTCCAGGTTAGGGCATCAGGACATCTACCTACAGCAGACCTGCCAATCAGAAGAGGTAAAATGGGTGCAGAAGGCAGTAGTTGATCACAGTGACAGCTGTTACCAGGTAACAGCCTCAAGTTTGTGTGTTATCTATAAGAATAGTCAACACAGCCTTTCTTAGTACATCCAGCTCTGCAGGATCACCTGTAATGCCACAGTGTCTTTCCACACACCCACTGGTTTTTGAAGCTCTCAGGAAATATTCTCAGGAAATACTTCCATTGTTCCTGTTGTTATTAAGGAAGAGAAACTCTTCTGATAAGCATTGAAACACTTTTCCTGTATTTTCAAGCTGGTTTTTGATCTAAAAATACAATGCTATTCCCACTGAGTTCCCAAGTGATTTGGGAATCAGTACTGTTGAAGTTTCAAAAAAGTAAAGAAAGCAGCATTACATACATGACTTTCTGTATAAAACAGTCTAGTTCTGTATAAAATAATCTAGTTCTTGCACTGCAGCCTTATAGGATATTTGCAGTAAGTGAGGGGAAGAAGACCATTAGCTTCAGAAGCAACCAGAAGGAGTTCAGCAATTGGAATGTTCAACTACCCCATTCTTCTTTTTCTCAGGGAAGATCCTCCTTCAGGAAGATTTTGTGTAGATTCTCTCTCAAATACTTTTTCAGTCTCATGCACAGTGAAGTTGGGCAGTGCTTAAAAACTTTGGGGCACTGTTAGAGCAATGCCTGTTTCTTGATACAGTTTCAGTTTTGTGTATTTAACCCCTTCTCCTTATAGTGGTATGCAGTATTTTAGCAGCAAGTTACTATATAACAATGCAATCAGTACTGTGCAGGACAATTTTTCTTATTAGAATTTTAAAAAAAAGCCTCCAAATTATATTAAAGAAGGTGCTTGGTTAATCATGATAAATATTTACAGGAATTTGCCTGAAAAATATAAGTAGGTTAGTTTTTTCTCCCAGTTTGGACTATTAACATGCACCTATTGGAATAGTTGAACAGAATGTAAATGAACTTTTTTTCATATCCCTCCAAAAATTAATAAAAAGAGTGCTTCACAAATGTAGAACCATGAGTGGAAGCGAAAGAATGACAGATGGAAACAGAATTGTGTCAGGCAGGCTGCAGTTTGGCTTTAGGGTGCTAAGGACTTCCATATGACAAAATGCACATAAGACATCTCACAATGTAGAGCAAGCAACTACCTCTGGAAATCCCAGGGTAATGAAAAGCAATATCCTAAATGCTGTAGGAAACTTTCAGGGCACCCATAATTATTCCTGGCATTGCATCAGGTTAACAATGGCTGATCACTTTATATCTGTACTAGGGCTATAGAGATAATAGTAATAATAGTAATAATAATAACAATAATAATCCAAACCCATCATTTATTTGAATGTCCCTTTCAGCTTTGTTTTGGAGTTTTAAGTGGGAACATTTCAACAGTTGTGTTACAGAATTTGCAGGCATGTGCCTATAGCTTCCCCATACATAAATCTGTAGAAATAATCCCTTGTGATCAGGGAAGTGAGCATATTCCAAATGATTACATTTTAATAGGACTCACAGCCTTCCTGGCAGTAAACCTCTCAGTTCACTGCCCTGTAGTGCATTATAGAAAAAGATGTTACAGTAAACAGGAGACAGGAGGAATATGGAGAAGGTACATTTGATAGATACTAAGGAAAAAATACTGACAAGGACAATGCAGTTGCAGTTTAACTATACAAGGAAGAAGCCAATACTGACAATAGCAAAACTGGAGAAAAGACATCAAAAGAGAAAACCTCCTTTGAAAGCTTTTTAACATTACATCTTACATCACTCTCTGACATCAAACTGGGGAAGGATCAGTCGTAGCAGAAGAATATAGGCAATCATGAAACAGAAACCATAATATTAACAGTTGTAACTTTTTCTATTGAGAGATTTTTAATTAGCTCTGAATTTATTCTCTCATCCTGGTCTGAAGTTTAATTTGGTACTGTTAGCTTTAAGCCTGCCATAGTGCCATTTAAACATATAATGAGCTTAAACTAGCAAGTAGCTTGCTAGTTTACAAGTGAGGAGAAAAAGCATCTGTCTGTCTGCATTGTCTGTCTTTTTTGTGAAATATATTTATTTTCTAGAAAGAATTCATGAAGATGAGATTTTATATCAGGGAATCATATCAGTAGTAGTGGGTTTCAAATAATTAAATATGTGCAAAATAAGAGATTGCACAAACCACATCTCAAACTTTTTGAAGGTCTTTTTCCTGTATTCTAAATTGATTTGTATTTCAAAGCTGTGCTTTGTCACTGGAGCAGAAGGAAGCAGAGTAAGGGAATTAGAAAGTGTCTGGGATACAACAGATTAAATTTCACAAACCAGCTTTAGCCTTTTGTTCCTGAAAAGCCTTTCGTTAAATATGTAGGTAGATTTTGTAGGCCTCTGTAATAATACAGATCTATGTCACTGCCTCTGTATTTGCTGCCTTCTTTGTGTCCTCTCACATGTCAACATGGTATTGGCAAGGGTCACCACTTCTGGCCTGTCCACCACTCCCTCTTTTCACGCGAGTCCATGTTTTAAGTGCACTCCTTCCAAGATGCCTGTAAAAGGTTGCCTGTCCTTCAAGGCCTCTCAAAAAGAACCATATGGGGGGGAGAAGGAAAAAAAAACCCAAACATATGAAAAAAAAACCCCATGTTGTGTTCTGAAATGCAAATATTTTGCTTTATTTTCATATTCCTCTTCAAACTGGATGTTGCAGTAAGATCTTTGAGACTGGGACTGTCTCTATAGGCTTTAAAGTCATTAAGCTTCTAGTGTCTCGCAAATAAATCCTCTCTGGTAGTTATATGTTTATCCTGAACTGCAGGACTTTGTTTTCACTGTGTTGCATCATATATTTTACAGAAGGATAAAGAACCTCTTTTTTTTGGTTAATTATTTTGTTGTTTTAATCTTGTATTCTTCAAGCAAAGTCACTTTTCAAAGCACAGAAGGCAAAGGGATTGTTAAGCTAAAGAAGCTTCATCTGAGTTCCATACAAAGTAAATTATTATATTTCCAGATTTCCTCTTGCTTTGCTACAAGTCACAATGAGGAAAAAGTTGGGCTCCTTTGATGTGAAAAAAAGCAATATAACACTTCTCTGAAAGAACATTTCTCAGTCTCTCATGTGAAAAAGGATTAACACCTCCAACAAAGGTCCTGTAGATCACAGAACTAAGCAGCAATACTGAACAGTATTCCTGAGGAGTGGAAAAACTGTATTTAAGCAAGAGATTGTTTGAACTGGCAAACAGAAGCTTTTTAATAGCTGAAGATCTAAGATAAAGGATTAAACTTTTCTGAAGTATCTGCACTTAAACAACTCTAAAGACAAGGAAGCAAGTTTAAATTCATGAAAGATGGTCTTTGTTTTCCTAAATGAACCATGTTCTTTAGTGTCAAAACAAAATCCATTCACTGCATTATCAACTACATAAACTTCATGACAATACTACTCATCTACCAAAGTCTGACCTTGCTTACTTTTTGAAATTTTTATTAGTTTGAGCATCTGCCATCTGCTTTCCTAACTTCATAGTGGACTTAATCAACTTAATCGCTTTCTTTTTAATGCTCACTTTTACAGTACAGATAAGCAGAACACTTAAAATAAAACATTAGCTTTAAGTGGCTCCTCGTGTCATTTTCCCCCATGTTACAAGATTAGTATTAGTTTCAGAATTAGTACTTTATCTCTAATAGAACATCAGTTGGTTTATAGTAATTAAATGGTTGAAGTGGCATTAAAAAGAATATGCTCTTAATCGACTGCAGGAATGTGGGATGATTGGTAGTTATTAGGCATCAGGGAAGGTAGGGATTTCTTACCATATTTTTGTCTTCAGAAGTTGAATTTGAGAAACTGTCAGAATGCCATTAAAACTTCCCATACTGTTTTTTCTATTTATTTTTAACAAAACTGCTGCTTAGCTTGCTGTCCTAAGAAGAAAATGACAGCATTTTTTATCACAAGCAGCAAACAGGTAACCTTCTGACCTTTTCAGTAAATCCTCAACTGAACCTCTGAAATTAGGGTGATTTAGCATTTTATGGCACAGAATAAAAATCTCTAATTCTGTTTCCAAATAGTGTATCCTGAACACACATTTTATTAAGCTCTTGACTCATTCAGCCATGTGTATTTTGTAAAGTTCCTATGGTTATTGTTTTACAATAGCTGCTTCCAGAAGCATTGTAAGGGTTTCAATTAATCAGCTCTTTGTGTGCTTCAGACTATGCAAATTTATCACATCAGACCATTCAGCAGCTCATGGGAAAGCAGTGTACAAACTGTATTGTCTTCTAGCACCTCCTCTCATTTAGAGTGATGTTTTTAATAAGAAAACTAATCAAGTTTACTTATGCATTATTTATCTGTTAATTTTAATTCTGTTCTTTACCTCTTATGTCAAATGGGATGTAGAAAGTGATATGATAGATCAGTGAATGATTCAATATTGAATAAAGCTTATGTGATGCAGCACTTTTTTCTTCTAGACTTCTTTTATGCTTAGTTAGCCAACACAGTATGTAATTAGAGAGTTTTGAAGCAGCTGTACATTTTTTTGTTTAGCCTTACTAATTTTTGCAAACCTGTCACTTGTCGGTAACATACGTTACACTGTGTTACAGCTACAACTTTGCTTAATTATGTGATGTTGTCTTACTTCTCAAGAGTATTTCTAAATTCTGGCAAATCTGGCAAAGCTAAAATAGATGACTTTCAAGTCAGTTTTAGCTCTTTTACCACCGTATCATTAGAATGAGTAAACAAGCACATTTAGTAATGCGCTTCTTTTTGTCTTGCTGATAGAAACTGGTGTTGCTGCTGCTTCTATTCACGTCCTCTCCTTTGCTCTCTAATGTCCCTCCTGCTGGTAGTAATTAGTTTTCTATATTAGGTTGTTTTGACTTATTTGATGATTATTTTTTTTTTTTTTCATTTGGCCTGTGTGTGTATAGAAGGCACCTTATCGTAGCCTGGTGAAAAACTTTCCCATACTGTTGTGTTCTGTCCCTGCCCCCTCCCAGCCAACCCCCTCTCCCTTCCCCCTCTGCACCAAACCGAGCTTTTACAAGTCTGGCTGTGCTCGTGTTTGTCAGCAAACTGTAAAAGCAGCCACACGAAAGGTACCAGCTCTGGAAACCTGAGTTTCTCCTGATTAGGAAGAGAAACTCAGACAAAAGTACAGGGGCGAGGGGCTCTTTATGCTGTCAGTGCCTTGTGGAGGTACATGGGTTTGAGATGCTGTCAGCATTGATGCTGATAGCGTGTGTGGGGCTGGGGGCCATTGTGCATAGTCAGGGGGCTGTCATTTATTGGTTACCATACAATAGCATTGAAAAACACTGCCTATGGCTGTTTTATACTTGCATGTTAAACTACTGCGGATGTCTAATTTAAGGTTATTCTAATTTAAACTGTTACCCTTGCATTAAGCTGCCATGCTTATTAATCCACTTTTTTTTTTTTCCTTTTTGATATTGTAAAAGAATTTTGTAGCATTTTCACTGATTTTCCTTCTAAGGTGACATTACAAAATTGATACACAGAAGATTCTTCCCTAGAATTTAATTTTTTTTTTCAATTTGAGAGAAATTAGATGTAGCAAGCTGCTAGATTCTTTCTTGCTCAAGCACATAACAATCTTTTTAATCCACATTAAAAAACATGGGGGTTTTTTTTGTTTTGTCTGCAGCCTTTTTTGGTTGTTAAAACTTGATTCTGGTCCCAGATAAAACACCAAAATGTGTAGGTGAGAGCCGTTCAGGCCCACTGCAATATAGAATTTAGTCTCAAATTGTATTGCTTGATTCCAGATGCAGCATATAAAAATTGTGAGAGGAGGGAAAGCAAATGACACCAAATTATTTCATGTGTCCTCTATGAATGCTGGGGATCAATTTTCATGTGATGTCTAAATCAGTAACAATTAAGAAATACTAACCTCTAGTAAGAGACAGAGCAAAACAGCCTCCTAGTTGTGAGTGTGCATTATTTGTGAATATTATATGGGGTAGAGTTGAGCAGCTCAGTTGTGAAACGCAGTTTGTACTTGAACAGGGTTTGGAACTTGAGGCTGTTTTAAATCCAGCCTCCTCCTCTTCTCTGTTTATTAGCCAGTTGCAAGTGGTAATTCCACTAACATGAATTAATTCAATTGGTCACTTTTTTACAGCTGTTGGCTTGCCTGGTACTGCTCTGCTGCAAAAAAAAAAAGGAGTAGCAAATTTAGGAGCTGCAAGCATTAATCTCCTAAATAACTTCTGAAAGCAAATGATTGCAAAATAAAATCAAAGTTTACATTTTAAATGAATTGCAATTACTTACTTCTAGAAGTAGCATTGTATAACAGTAAAGGTGTCTTTCAGCTTTTTTAACAGTTGAATGAACTTTCTTAAAACATAGGGTAGGAAGAAGCTTCTCTGTCCTCTTAATACACACAGACATTCTATAGGTCTGCTACAGGCTCAGCAACTTCTTAAAATACAGAAGCTTAGGCTGAAACTGAGGCTTTATAGCTTTCCTTTTTTTTTTCTTTTTTTCCCCGCTGTAAAATAGAAACTTTATAAATGGCCTAGTGAGCTTCACATTTCTGGATTCTGTCTAAATATTTTGTTTTTAACTTCTAAGCTCATTATGCTGTCTTTGTGTTAACTTGTATTAAAATCTGTCAGCTATGACTGGTCTCATAACCACAGTCAGCGGACCAGAATAAGTTAATTATTTACTTGTGTCACTAGTGCTCTTCATCTAATGAAATGCACAGCTGTGTTAGATCTGCAGTTGGGTGTGTAGGTCCTATTGTTACACAAGTCAGCGGAGGGTAGAAGCCGCTATGATGGAGAGCCCTCAGTTCTTTCTGCTGTTCTGCCTTTCTGTGTCGATTTCATGGATCTTTTATCATTCACTTTCACACAAAACAAACAACACAGTGGCTGTCTGCTATGGGAACCAGCTTGGCATATAAAAGGTTTTCAGAGCCTAAAGTAATTTTAAGTTAGCTAAGATTTAATTCTTGGCTTACAGGTGCCGTGAAGTCCAGATGCAACCCAATGCTTTCTTAGATGTAAATGCAAATAAGGCAGGATGTATGCACAATAATACACATAGAACAGAGTATTTGTGTACAAAATTTTAGGACAAAAAAGCTGTGCAAGGAACAGATAGTGGTTTGGTTTGAGTTGTGGGGGTTTTTTCATTATTATTTTCAGCAAATGATTGCTGCTTGGCAGGGAGGGCTAGAAGGATGTTATTGATTTATCACAGTAGAACAATGAAAATTAGTTTCAATAGGTTTAAAAACTAAATACAACAGCACACACACCCTTGCCCCAGACGTTTTTTTTTCTGCTCCCTTCCCCCATACTTACCATTCTCATTCTATTAACTGCTGTCCCATACACCTATCCCTGTCTTGCTTGGACAGTGGAAGAGGAGCTCCCTCCTGAGCAGACGCCAATATCCCCCTGTGAACTGGCTGGTCGGGGGATGCCTTTTTAGGGATGTAACCAGTACCCTCAGTCATCCAGGAGCCCCCTCCACTCCAGGACTGTTCCCAAAGCATGCTCTGGCACAGTTGCAGCAGGCTGATCTCAAACAGCTTGCAGACTTTTTCAGCTCTAAGGGCTTCTGGAAGAAATTGTCCGTCTGAAACAGTAGCTTTGGTTCAAAGGAGTATGGGCTTAAGCAGCTGCATTTTAGCACCTGAATTTAAATGTTTGATTTCTTGATCGTTTATAGCTGCAGTATGTTGATCTGTAGAATTCACTATAGAAAGTTGTAAAGAAAATTTTTAGATACACGATGGACATTTAAAATGTGTCTTCATGTTTCTGTTTATTCTTTCTGCAATATTTTTAGAGTTTGGAGGGCTTTCTTTGATTTACATCCAGTACTGATAGAGACTGAAAAAAGCTTCCAAAGCTTTTAAAGGGACAGTTTGTGTTCATGGACTAGCAAAATAAAAGCAATCTGTGGAGTGGATTGCACTTTGTAATTCTTTGATAGCAGTCTTTGCTCAGCAAAAAGGTGTTGCCTGAAAAAATCTTAGCTGTTTTTTATTTATTTTCCCCTACTTATTTCTTCTCAGTCACTGTCAAAGTCCCATTTCATATGTTTTTATGACAGTATTTAACAAAAATACATATGATAAAATTCAAATCAAAACTAATTCTGTATGTCCAAAGACATAACCTAAGAGGCCAAAGTTCTGAATTTTTTCCTTCCAGGAAATTATAGCATGAGCTTTAAAAACTAGGTCTCTCTTGAGATATTGCAGTCTGATTGGACAGAAGTTTCTAGTTCCTTCTGAA
The DNA here is from genome assembly GCA_018697195.1 of Certhia americana. Lineage (NCBI taxonomy): Eukaryota > Metazoa > Chordata > Aves > Passeriformes > Certhiidae > Certhia > Certhia americana. The sequence continues at coordinate 51,388,030 of CM031879.1, read as the reverse complement.
AATAGGATCCAAAGCTTTCTTCCCTAATTTGCTAACTCAAAAATCACTGGGAGCATTATGTAAGGGTATGCTAATTTTGCCTGTCATGTCACAAGGGCTCTCTTCTAGTCTGCAGGTTGGGAGTACTGGTCATGGTAATGAATCTGAGTAAAAAGTGATCCATGAGAAAGAGAGGAGGAGGAAAACACTAAAGAAAAGCTGGTGATGAGCGTCAGCCCTGTTGGTGGTTTGCTGTTACGTGAATTGAAATGTTTTCTCTGCTGCAGGGGTGTGTGGACTGATTGTTCCTCAGGAGGACATGCCATTTTGTGATACAGGGATCTGCCCAGATATCATAATGAACCCTCATGGCTTCCCATCGCGGATGACGGTGAGTGGTGCTGCTCAATGCACGAGACACTGCTCCCCAGGAGGGAAAGAGAGGGAGATCAGCCACTAGGGACAAAATGCTTGAAGCATGATTTCACTGAGAATATGCTCCAGTCATCATGCTGTGCACTTGCTGTAAAAGGAGTAGGGTTGCAGGCTCCTTGTGCCTCGTTCTCACTTTGTTCTGTATCAAGCTAAGAGGGAGGCAGCTGAGTACTTCGCTTGCACCCTTTGTGTTTGGAAATTTCTTGCTCTTCCTACCCTATTGCCCGTGCCTGCTAATCTGGCTGGGGCAGACTGTGAGGTGAAGGTTGGAGAGGAGCTTCAATTAAAGATCCAGACCTATAAAACTTCTTAAATTATACATGCCTCCCTGGAACTGAGGCAAGTCTTGCACCTGTGCAGCAGGGTCACTGCCTGCTAAATACCTCACTGGCCTTTATGTGGGACCTCAGTTCTTCCTTCATACAGCCTCTCATCTTCCTTCCTGTGTTAGCATCTTCCCTTCTATTCCCCCTGCTGCTCTGCAGCGGGTCAGTCTCCAAGGCTGTTTCCTACAGCAGAAGGCCACACAGATCCTGCCAGTTTTTTAGATAGTTGTAAGAAGTGGAACTGCCTGACTTAGGACCTTAAAGGTGTTCCCAGACCCTGTGATGAATCCAGTTTTCCCCTTCACACAGGAGTATCGTGGTTTCTGGGCTTCTTCCACTCCTCCTGTTGCATGCAGTAGCCCAGGCTGCCATCTGGGATATTTTGCCTGACTAACTTGTGCTGGGAGCAATGCCTGTCCCAATGACCAACCAGGCTGTTAACTCTGCTTTTCCTTCACAGGTAGGAAAGTTGATAGAACTCCTGGCTGGAAAGGCTGGGGTGCTTGATGGCAGATTTCACTATGGAACAGCTTTTGGTGGCAGTAAAGTCAAGGATGTGTGTGAAGATCTTATTCGCCATGGTTATAACTACCTAGGGAAGGACTATGTAACATCTGGGATCACTGGGTAAGAGTCTGCTCTTAGATTTAGGTGTTTCAGAAGAGTGGGGAAATCCTGTTGAGACACATCTGAAAAACCTTCTCATGTCTCAGAGCTCAGGAACTTTCTCTTGTTTGCAAACAGCTCTGTGAGATTGAGAAAAGAGGCTGAAGGGTAGTGTGGATTTTTTTTTTTTTCCTTAGAAGCATTTTGTGGTTCCACATCTTAAAAATTGCTAATGTATGTGTGGCTTTAATGGAAATGGCCCTTGTGGTACATATGAAAATTTCCCAAGTTTTTACTGCCTGGCAAAAAAAAGCTAAAATCAAGGCTTTCTTGCTGAGAGATAGAAAAAATTTCAGATTTCTATCAGCAGAAAGTCCTACATATGCTTGGAATCAGATAAGCATTTTCATGTTGACTTTAACAGTAGTGTAAATATGGATTTGGAGGCAAGCGTCTGTTCCTTGGGAATATTCTGTGTGTGCTCTTTTTTTCCTCTTTTCTTCATTTTTTTTTTTTTTTTTCGATTACACAATGTTTCAGTCTGGCATAATACTCTAATCTGCAAACTTCCTGCTGTGTTGATCGGACTGGCTTCTGAGACACAGAGTTCAAAGAACATAAGATAGTTTAGGAACAGGAAAAGGCCATATGGCTTCACATGCCTGCCCTTCCAAAATGTATTTTAATCCTACCTTCCTGCTATTTTTATTATCCTTCCAGTCCCCTTCTTCTCAAGGAGCAAGTTTAGGTTCTTTTGCAAGGTTTTTTTATATACTTTTTATTTTAATTGCCTTTCCTACCAACTTATTCCATATGTTGCTTCTCTTTTTGTTTCGTTTCAGAGATACGATTTTACTTTCCTTATTCAGTCCATATCCCATAAATTTTATATCAAGTATCCTGGTGCTTGAAACACTTCCTTTGGTATATCATGGTAGCTTTTTAAAAATCTGACTAATTATGTTTCCTAGGGAGAATAAAATCATCTAATTCTAAAAATCCCCTGTCCCCAAACTTCAACTTTGTAGTGCCCTATTTAGAGACTTTGTTTAAGGATACTGATTTTTTTCCAAGCAAATAACACAGGCTTAATCTGCTTGGTAGGAAATTTGAAGGCAGATTTCATAAGAATGTGAAAGTTTGCAGATTTCAAATGTCTAATGAAGTGTTCTTCAATAGTCTACTTTTGGAATAACACTACATAATGTCAGTAATGATTCTGAAAGGGAGGTATAATACCGTTGTCTCCTGCTTGTTTTTACATTGCACATACCCTTTTTTTTCCTTTTTTTTTTTCTTTTTCAAACAAATTAGTGGCCATGCTGAGTCTGTTGGTGCTAAATCTGTTCATTCTTAGTGCTGGAGGTGGTAGTTGGGTGAAGGTGGTAGCTGGGAAATGACTGAGTGCTTTTCACTGATTGCTTTCTGATCTTCAGGCGCTTACACTCTTCTTACAGTTGGGGGTGTTTTAAACACAGAAATCTTCAGCCATACTCCAGCTCATAGAATGGAGTAATACCCTCTGTATTGCTCACAGATGTTCTCATGGTGATGAAAGTACCTAAATACAGTACTCAAGAGCCCTTTACCCAGCTCATCTGAGCCCCCAGTGCCAGCCAGGGCAGCAATCTTTGTCCCCTGGATGCAGCTGCTGGGCAGTGCTGTGCAGGGAGAATTAGGGGATGAGGACACTGTCAGGCTCATGGTGTGCCAGTGCTAAGCAATTCTTGCAAATGCAAATTTCTTAAAGTGCTCCTCCTAATTTTCCTGTAGTGCTCACAAACAATATTTTGAGCATTTAGGCTGGATGTATTTGCTGACATATATGCTTACCTTTATGAAGGAATGTAAACAGAAATACTCTAAGTCACTCTTCACGGTCTGTCACATTTACAGTCCTTCCTGGCTACTGATGACACTGTTGAAACACTCCAGTAAAGACACAGAGGACAGACTTACTGTGGTATAGCTGAAAGAGGTACCTGCAGCTGTAGCAGTATGTACAACAAAATACCAGAGTTCAGGAGCTTGTTCATTGCTGCAGTGGTGACAGCAGCATGTGGTGCTGGCCGTGTACTGCCCCTGAGGTCAGAAGATTTCCCTGGAAGGGGTTTCAGACTGGTTACCCAGAAAGCCCAAACACATTTTTCTGTGGCATTTTCCAAACAACATTTTCATTGGCATTTTTTCCAAATGGTTTCACATTTCTCCTGTACATGACACCCTCACCTCTCTTAAGGTAGATGTGTGCTAACTGTGGATGTTGATTTTGCTTTGGTTTTTATTCTTTCAGGGAGCCTTTGGAAGCATATATCTATTTTGGTCCCGTGTACTACCAGAAACTGAAGCACATGGTGTTGGATAAAATGCACGCAAGAGCTCGAGGACCCAGAGCAGTGCTCACCAGGTATTATTACAGGCTGAGCACAAAATTCTTGTGCACATGCAGAAGTGTGCCCAGCTGACTGATTGCTGTAAAACAAAGTCTTTGTACCTTGTGATACTTGGAACAAAATGCTGTGAACTGTTACTACATTGTTGCAGATTAAAAACTCCTGACAGTAGACTGTGGCAGGAGGTTGTTCTGAATGTTCAGGTGTGCTCTATGTGGTTCAAAACTTGAATTTGCTTCTCAAACTTCTGCTAGCAGCTGGTAAAAACACCATCTCTGATTCACAGTACACACTGTGAGCCCTTCCTGTCCAATAGCTCATATCATAGGTATTTTAAGAGGTTTGTTTTTTCTTTAATGTTTTTACTTTTACAAAATCAGTTATGAGTAGAAGGAAGAAATTTTAAAGTATGGTCTAATATTTCAACATATTTTGAGAAACCCTTTGGGGAAATTGAAGCCTCCTGCTTTTTTACTGGTGCCACTTTTTCTCCTTAAAGCCAAGGTCTGTGTCTGCTTGCATTCATGTTCAAAGTTTAAGATATTTTTTGCTCACAAAAAGGAGTTTAGTGGCACAGGCTTTGCTTTGGGGATGCTTCTAAGGGGTCATTTAGTTCATCTCTCTCCATCACAATAGGATTATTTACTGTCAACTTGCCAGAAAATTAAATTCCATCTAATCTTGAATATTCTAGCGATGATTGCTCCAAATGTCCTTTGCCAGTCTTTCTGGGCTATTATGTAGACCCTTATACCTCACCTCCTGCATGGTGGTACTCTTCTTTTTGACCAGTCAAAACTTTTATGGTCAGATTCTGACCATAGAAATAAATCTTTGTACTGTTTTTAAGCTGTAAGCACTGTCATGTCTATCCCACCCTTACTATTCCATATAACAAGCATGATCTGTATTCTTTAATTCTTCATTTATTTTTATGCCTCTGATCATGTGAGGATCCACCACTCTTACTTTGCCTGGTTGCACAACAGCTCTTAGTAAGTGCAGCTTCTGCTTATTGATGTGCTGCTAGAGAAAGGAGGGGCAGGTCTCTGCTGTACTTGATACAGAGATCTCTTTGGCTTTTCATTGCTTATTTCTTATGCCTTTTTGCTTTCCAACCTCCCATTGTCTGTAGGACTAACTTGTGCTTTCCATGGAAATAAATACCAGTAGTTGAACTGGGAAAGAAATCATGGGAAGATTTTGTAACTCTTGTCTGAACTTTTTTATCAGTCACATAGAGAAAAGGAGGTGTAGCACAACCACAGCTGCTTGCTTATATGAACATAAATGATATACCCAAATAATGGGCTTTCTGTGCCATTTTCTGTTCTTCAGTGTGTTAAGCATTATATTGGTCCTTCACATGAAAGTGAAAACTCTCTGTCTTAGCTAGCAGTACACAGGATTTACTGGAACTCCTGGCTTACCCAAATCCCTTGATCTGCCTTTGTATTGCCTCTTCAACTTCTCAGCTGTTCAGAGATACTGAATTTAAATGAAACCTAAATACCAAGTCCGTGTAATGTTTATATGTAAAGATGAAGGTTGTGTGATTTCCCCCATCCCTTACTTTCTGCAAATTCTTTGTTCAGTCAGTAGCATCATACTATGTAATTAGGGCTCCTTATTTGACTTTCAGGAAAGCTAGTGGATGTTCAATTTGTGCTGCCTCTTGACTAGTCTTTCAGGAATTTTCTTTTTTCTCCTCAAATAATTAAACATTTGTTACTCCATTGCCTCTTCTGAGAGAGTCAGCATTGCCAGCTTTCGCATTCGCTATTGTTTTATCATCCGTTGCACTTCCTGGAGAGTAGATCGCATCTAACATTCTTTTTTGATTTTAAAAGTAATCCTGTAACAGCTTCCAACATGGAATTTGGCTGTCATTGTCTTGAAATGCATTTTATTATATATCAAATGTACCCTAAGTGACAGAGCAAAGATGTATTTCCATCTGGAATAAGGCAGAATACTTGAGCTTCTTGATCATCACTGATTCTAGCTATTGTTCTGATTAAAACAAGACTTTACAGAGTTGCAAAGCAGCATTCTTTGTCAGCATGGTCAAAACCCACCAGGATGCCCTCTGGACTGGTACTCAAAATGAAATGCAATCCTTAATTTCAATCCTGTGGGTAGTTGACAATTAATCTATAACATAGTTCTATATTTGGTGTTGCTCAGGTACCCAGTCCTGCTGAATCTTTTTACTAGATAAACTGCTCCTAATTTTTCTTACAAGAGAGCAGTGTAAGCTTTCTGCATGCATAGTTGTTGTGATGGACATTGTCAGAGCTGCCACCTGTGTGTCTTTGGACAGGTCAGATGTGCCAGGTCCTGTTGTGCTTGCAGGGGAAAAACACTGCTCAGGGCTGCCCTCTGTGCTCTGGGCCTCTGCTAGCATGGGATGCCCTCCTCCTCCAGGCAGCGTTTTTTAGGTAATGTCCCACTTCTCAGTGTTTCAGCAAACAACTCCATTCAAACTAGTCACTAGTTTTCACTAGCAGGCACAAGGGAGATGTGCTGAGACCATTAGGGTAGACTTATTCCCCCCACTGGCTGGTGAAACAAGGAATAAGACCATTCAGCTGAACCCACTGTTCTTGCAGAAAATGCAGAATTAGTGCCAATAAATTCTTAATGTGCTCAAAAACACTGAAGTTAATTGTTTTATGATTTTTTTTTCCTAAAGGCAACAATTAAATAGAGTGAAGATAGCTTCCTTTTTTTATATTTAGGGTGTCACTGCATTTTATTTAGCATTTGAGGATTTTAAGAATTTACATTTTTCCAAAATATTAAAAATATTTCTTTTTAATGATATTCCCAATCTTATTTCAAGAGTCTGCTTTGCTTTCTGATGTTATATTTAGAATAAAGAAAGAAGCTAATTGCCCAGGGCAACAGCTGCAGTGTACATGTGTATAGTGGGAAAGGGAAAGCACAAATGCTTTATAGGTACTGTTTTAACATTTTAAACAACTTTTTGTATGAGGAATTTTAAAACTCATGTGAGCTGGAAGAAGAATCTGATAATCTTAGGAAACAGAAGATAGATTCATTTCAAAGGCTCAATCTCAATATTGAAATTTTTGGTACTTTAGAAAACTACTTTTTAGGTTGGCAGGTTTTTGTTTTCTTTCAATGAGATCATACTGACAGTGGGAGTGAAACTTAACAGCTAAAGGTTCAAGTTGGGTTTTTCTTTTGGGGAGCTTTTTGTATTTTTTTTTAATGGAATTTCATCTGCCTTAAAAATCTTCACCCTGTATCTGTTGGATGACCCATGGCATATCTATGCATGGAGTTGAAGCCACATAATTTTTTCTTGAGGTTTTATCCTGCCATAATTGGGGTGAGACTTTATTTGGGCTCACATTTGCAAAACTGTTTTGTCATTTTGTCCTGTAGAACAGCACCAGATGAAACTTCTGAAGCAGACTTGTGTATTAAATAATATTGTAGAAGTCAGTTCACAAAAACAACTCGGGCACTTCTAGCGCTGTAGCAAATGCCTGATTCCTTGGAGGTCCAAACTGCTTTTTAAATCTGCCTCTTGTCACTTCAGAAGAGAAATTGCATTCACCACAGGGTTAGTCCTTTAGAACAGCATCTGAACAGTGATGGTGCCATCATCTGGGGAGAGGGCCCCAGGGAGTTTAATCAGGATGTAAACAACTTCTATCCATTCTCCCAACAGTGGGAAAAACAGAAGGTTATATGAATGAAAAGGACAATTTGAATTACAAGCAGATTAGTTTTAAGGTTCCAGTGTGGTCAGAGTAAGAGAAACTACTTCCCCCTAAAAACAAATACAACTTGCATCTTTAGAAGATATTTTGGTCTGGTAATTAGGCTTAGTTTTTACATGTTGCAAAAGATTATTAGATGTTGAAGGCTATTAGAAATTCTTTCCTGTGATTTGCAGCAAGTTGGCAAAATCTTATTTTTATTGTCTTTAGTAAGCTTAACAAATTCAGTTGTTGGAAATAATAGAAACAAAATATACTCTATAAGTAATGGGCCAGATCTGTCATTGAATATTTTAGGTGGATTACACTGCTGCAAGTGTCAGAAGCAGCACATAAACGTGAGGTTTCAGGGAGCAGTGAAGCTCAGTAATTTCTTTTGAATTCCTTCTTTCCTGTCATGTTTCAGGGAATGTGCTAAGATGGAAATACTTTTTAAAATGCATGCAGTATATTAGTGCTGTAGGAATTTGGGATTGGTTTTGCTTCATAGTTTGCCCTGATATTTGCAACCTAAGTACTACGTCATTGTGCTGGTACATCAGAGTAGAACTGATACTGTGAAATTGCAGAATAGCAAACAAGAGGTTAAAAGTTTTGATTGTGCCCAACAAAAAAATTGTCTTAAGCAATCTTAATGTTAGATAATATATAATGCCTTTTTTTTTTTTAACCTCAAAATCTTTAGTGTATACTTGATTGCTTTATTAAAATTTTCCTCTAGCACCATAAGGACAAGGAGTCTCCCCAGACAATAAATAATGTGTAGAGGAACCTATAGAACACAAAAATTAGTCTATTAACCACCATACATGAAAAAAATAAACTAGATAAATGTTACTTAAATAGTATTTCAGTCATGAGTTAGCAATATGCGTACTTGTTTGCTGACTTGTTTTAGTATTCTCTCACAGATCAAAACCATCTTTATTTAGAAATCAATTGCAGTTCAGCTGAAACATTCGGTTGATGATTGATTCTTTAACTGCTGAATACTGCTTCATTTTGTTACCTATAAACAATAATGTCTCATCAAGAAAGAGTGCCAAATCTTAGTCCAGATTGTCTTGGATATACTTCAAAATCTTTTTGGTTTTCACTTATTCAGCTGCATTCTGTGAGGTAAAGAGCTGTGGCCTGATGCTGCAGTTGCCACTTACAGAACTGCATCATATTGCAGGTACAGTAGCAACACGTTTGTGAGATCAGCAGCTCTGGTTTTTAAAGTCCATCAACCCTGTCTTGTTCTGCAGTTTGAAGACAGGCTAGAGTCATAGAATGTATGTTTCAGAACACTTACTGCATTTCTCGAATATTTATTTCAAAGGCAACCCACTGAAGGTCGATCCCGTGATGGTGGTTTACGTCTTGGAGAGATGGAACGGGATTGTTTGATAGGTTATGGAGCCAGCATGCTTTTATTGGAGAGACTGATGATTTCAAGTGATGCCTTTGAAGTGGATGTTTGTGGACAGTGTGGCTTGCTGGGGTACTCTGGATGGTAAGTAGTCAAGTGCCTCTGTGTAACAGAACCTTGCCCTTGGTGGCAGTGCTTCTCAGTTTTCAAGAGCTCAGTACAGGAACAAATTAAAAAGTCTCATGCACTTTAATCAAAAAGTTCAAAATTGATATTTGGAAAGATGTTGACAAGGGATGGTTCTTTATTGTGGTCTGATTGAAGTTAGGACTGAATTGAGTGTGTAGTCAATGGGCCAGGGCCACATCCTGTTGTGGGGGGCACAGGTGTTCTCTTCCACAGCCAGGCTCTTCCCTTCAGTCTGTCTGCTGACCTTCTATCCCACTGCTGACCTTCTATCCCACTGCTGACCTTCCATCCCACCCTTGCAAGGGATTATCAAGCACCCAATGCCATCTATCATCTGTATTTTGAAAAGGGGAGAACAGCAGTGTCGATGTGCATTTCTGCTTCTGCCAGCAGAAATGAGGATACTGGCTGGGCTAGTCACACATCTTCCTGCTACAGTCCCGTGTGGAACCTCACAAGGCTGAGGAGTGAGACTGGGCACAAAAGAAGAGGAGAAGAAAGCAATATCCCCTGCTTTCTTCTTTTCTAGCCGTGGAGTTCATAATCCCATGCATTTGGTTTCCTTTGGCTATGCCCCTGCCAAATGTCTTTTGCTTTGCAGTCTTGAAAAACAAGGAGTTCCTCCTCAAAGTATTAGGCAAATGCACTGATCCCATGTTGGAGCTTGAGAGACAAGCAGCTGTCTATTTGGAAATTCAGCTGGCTTCTGCCTGAATGCCTTGTCCCTAGGAAATGTCTCTCTAGACTGGCTAATGGTCTTGCTGTCTTACTCTGAGACTTAACACAATACTGAGTTGGTCTCCTGATTAAAAAACAGAAGCATACGTTTTTCGTATAGGGGAAGCATAAAACTGAGCTGTGTGGAGCTCACCACCTGTGATGCACTGGGTTTTGTTTTAACTGTCTTTTCTCTCCAGCAACTTTGAGATGTTGGATTTAAAGTTGTCCTGTAGCATGCTGAATATGCACCACTGTTATTAGAAGATAAACAAACCTCTGTTCATAGTCTTAGAGGTGGAGGAGATGTTTTGCTTTGACCTGGTTTTGTTATAGGCTAGCAGAAAACAGTCTTGTGAGACCAGTAGGAATTTCAGATACAATATTCTTGCAAGCTTTGCAAAAACAGGTGACCTGAAATCCCATGACTAAGGGAAGAAAAAAAAAAAAAAATGGTGCATGTTCAAGTTACAAGTTAGTCTACTATTTATGTTGGGGAAAGATGGAGAGTTAAAAGGAGGAGGAGAAAGATTAATTTCTAAACCTCAAAAGACCAGTTGGAAACTTGCCGCATCTTGGATATCAGCATCAATCTATTGGGAGAGGCAGGAAATTGGACTTTATTCACTTCAGTGCCTCAAGAGGGATTTTTCCATGATACAATGAAGCAGAAAGTAAGGTGTATTCTCAGTTTGTAGATGTGTAAAGGTGACAGCTACTGTTTCTGCTCTTGGTCTGCTTTCTTCTGGAACATGTGACTTCTGGCCAGAAACCAAGCACCACCTTTGTCTGCTCACAGCAGCAGCAGCTCTGCTCCTGCAGGAGCAGATGTTCAGACAGAGGTGGGTAAACACGTGTAATCCAGAGGAGAGCTGAGCCCTTCTCTGGGCATCCTGTTGTGATTGGAGATTTTCAGCTGGGCATGGTCCTGCTGGCCCTTGTGCCATAACTCTTTTGAGAGTCCTGTTTTTCTAGAGGGTGTGTTCAGTGTATGTAAGAAGGGAGGCTTTTTTCTGACACAGGTCTCTTAAAACTACTGCAAAGCAAATAACAGTTGTAGGAAGTAGTGTGAAAGGGAGGACATGTCATAAGTCAAAGAACCATCCACTTCTAACTGTGTGAAGCATTGCCTTTAAAAAAACCTCACATGCAGATGTAACTCAATTGTTTTTTCAATAGGACCTTGACTTTCAGAATCCTTGAAGATTTTCAGAGTCCACAGGAAGTAAAAGTACCTTGAAGAAAATTAGGAATTTGAACTTTAGCAGTAATACCACATTTTATTTTTAAGGTGTTGCTAATACATTTCCTTTTTTGAAGTTTGTAGCAAAGTTTAGTAACTCCTTAAATAATTGTGAAAGAAAGTACTGTCTCAGACAGAGCCAGACATTCTTGCAATTTGGTTCTGTGAAAAGCTGTCTGATGTGTGAGAGTAATCAATAAGAGAGCTTCTGCTAAATTTTATACTGTGTCTACCAGTATCTGAAGTAAGTGGCCCTATAATGAGCATCACAGTAGAGATGAAGTCATTAAGAGAAACTTCCAAATGGGCCTTTTCAGTGACTCAGGCATTAATAAGACATTGCTGCAAGAAACCTTTTAGAAACATTGTGTGTGGCTAGCATTAAGGGCACTTGTCTTATGGAAGATGTGCCCTTCCTCTCAGACAAGGACTGAGCCCCTGGGTACATTTTTCTGCAAGATGGTAACAGCAGATCAGTGTTGGGGCCTGAACTGGTATTTTCACAGGGGAAAGGGGCTCTTGTGGCTGTGACAGAATTTGTCCCTGTAAAAAATGTTGTTGAAACTTACTATGATTTACTGGGTTTATGCAGGTTTTCCAACTTAGCTGTAGTGCAAGTGCTTAGGAGTGGCACTCTACTGAATGCAATAAGCAAAATTTGGTCCTTTTTTGATGATGAGTATTCTAATCTCTCTAGTATGTGCATTTTAAAATAAACATGAAGAAGAACTTTGTTTCTGGTCCAGATTCAGCCTTGAATGGTACAGTTGCCTTTTTCTGACCAGTTTAGTGTCAATTCTAATACCAAATGGTCTTTCAAGTACTTGTTTCTGTGATCTCTGTTCGATGGAGTTTCTGGGTGGTCCCCCATCAAGTACAAAGCAGGCCCAGAATGGTGTAGCTTTGAGCCTGGGTGCAGTGAGTAGTCTCTGCTCCTCAGTCCCTAGGAGCTGAGATCAGATGCCAGACGTGTGCTCATAGCAGAGGAGTTGTGTCTCATCAGGCTTCCAGGGCCTGCAAGGAATTCTCTCTCTCCTGTTGAGAGCAATTGCTTGCTTGCCCTCGCTGGAGAACAGCTCCCATTTAGGTCACTTCCTCCCACTACAAAATGTACCTATCCCTATAAACATGGACTAGGGGAGTAGTTATAAACCTGCATTGTCTGTGAGCCTCTTTCTGTACCACAGAAGCCTACAGGAGTTTTGCTAATTCTCCCTTCATTGGATCTTCAAACTGTTACGACTTTAGGCCAGAAATATAAATTTGAAACACAGGAACAAAAAAAAGAGCTTTGTTTGACCGTTAGGAAGTGCTGAGTCACTCTGTGCTCCCAGAGGAGTGGCTTTCTCAATTCTCCAAAACCAGAAAATTTAATATACAGGAGAATGAAGAAATAGGGAGGTTGGAAACAGATTTTCATAAGAAATATTTTCTACCACCAGTGAATTTGAGTCCCAATACTGTAAAGATGTCTGACTACCCTGTTTATTCCTTATACAGTAAAGGTTATATCTATATGACAAAAAATTCCTTTCCCTCTGAATTTTAAGATCATTAGAGCAAAAGATATGTGTTAAAGCAGTTTTACTGAATTTCTATGCTGACTAAAGTCTAAAGAAGTTCCTCTTTTCTGGAAGTGCAATGATTTGAGATATTATAGGGTGAAATTGCATATTAAAAACCTTCTTTCTTCCTGACTCTTCCTTTTGTGATGTATATATAACACAGAAATGGGACTGTTAACCATTTTTTCAGAAACACTTGGCTTTGTTCATCTCCTTTCTGTCACTATGCAGTGCTGAATTTATTGGCATTTATGGGAGTGCTGAAGAAGCCGAAGTCAGTCCTGTTAGCTCCTGAGCATTGTGATTGTCCTCCTAGAAAAGTGCAGGTTTAACATTAAGCTCCTATTGATTTCAGTGAGATTATTTAAGGACTTAAAGCTATGACTTAAGCACTAAAATGTGTCAAGCATTTGGTGCTTCTAGGACTGTGGCCAGTGTTTAAATGCAGATGAACAAAACAACAGTGGCTAGTGGCAATTGTTTTTTTTCAACAGAGGTTATGGACCAACTCTTAACTTTCTTTTTGTTTGTTTCCCTAGGTGCCACTACTGCAAATCATCATGTCATGTGTCTTCTCTGCGCATACCTTATGCCTGTAAACTCTTATTCCAAGAATTACAGTCCATGAACATCATACCTAGGCTAAAACTAGCTAAGTACAATGAATGAACAAGATGAAGAAGACCCAAAAAATTACCTTAAGGAATTGAAATCTAGAATATCTAACTGGGAAGTTTTTTTGTGAACAGGAATAAACTCTAAAACCCAAGTGAAGGGAGGTGTAAGACTGTAGGAAATCTTTCTTACATATCCTCCTTGGTTTTGGAAGAGTCTTGTCAGTGAAATACACTAAGAGCGGTTCTGAAGCCTTGATTAGTCATGAACCGGACATGTGGGAATTGTGGAATAAGGCCATGGTCCAGAAAAGCACTTGGATCACTTAAAAAATCCCATGCTTGTGTTTGACAAGGTCTTCGCTGGACTAGGTCGTAAGCAGATCTAAATGCACGTCTTACTAATAGAGGTTAAAAATGTTTTCCAAACCATTGTAATAGATGTTTTAAATAATACTGGCTGAATATGTTGATAGTTGTGTAAGGGTGGAAGGCCTTACAATGTCTAAATCATTTTCTGTTCCTAAAGCAGTTTGTTAACACATTAAAATTTTCTGAAGTAATGTCAATGTTAGAGAAATGAAACTACTTTGAGATCAGACATTTTAAGTGAGATTTCAACATGCAGGTGAGGTGCATTTGTGTGACAGCAGAGGTGTGCTTGTATAGGTAAAATGCTTTCAACTGAATGTACGCAGTTTCCATGAAGATCAGGGGAGGAGGTGACTGCATAAGAAATGAGTGCATGATACAGCACACAGATATCCATTCCATTCCTGCTGAGGGTAGCAGATCTGATAATACACTGGCTCAACGTTCTGAAAAGACAGGCTGCAAACACTAGGTAATGATCATTACCTAGTGTGGTGTCATAGCACTCTAGAACTTTTTTAAAATATAAACATAACCAAAACATTTTAAGAACAAAACAAAACCAAAACTAAGAACAAATCCTTCACTGACAGTGAAGCGGGTTTGAATGACCTGAAAGGATTTAGAAAGGGAACAGCTGGATTTTTTTCATGATGTCTAAGGTTTAGAACTAAAGCAGTGGATGAACTAAGAATCATTTAGTGCCCTAAGCTAACAAATCCTTTCTCAGCCAAGCATACAGTTAACTTTTCAAGCAAAGAACATGAACATATGCAGACTTCATCTGTTCTTCAGTGAAAAGCATCCCTCTGGGTCAGCGAGGATACAGAACACTGCCTATGATGTAGAAGTCCTGAGATGCTCTTTGGCTCCTCACATGGCTGAACTTCAAGTGCCGACCCTGATGATGTTGCTGATCCTGATGCTGCTCTTGTAATCATGTTGCTGCTGTTCTCTTAGCTCTGAGCACAGATGAGTATCAGCCTGAGTAGATTTCTTTTTAGCCTTCCACAAAATGCTTAAACTAGTACTTTTGTGTTTGGGCTTAAAAACCAAGCCTGAAGAAATAGATTCTACTTTCCTTGTCTTTCATTTTCCCCCTTTTTCTTGCAATTGGACTGGTGACAACACAGATTTCACCACCAGCAGAGCTGGATTGGAAAAGCTCTTGAAGCACCTCTTCCAGGATCCAAACAGCTCAGGGTTATTCACAAACGAGTTTAAAGAGAGTGAGAGAGTGACATCCTCCACACTGGAGGTTAAACGAAATCCTCAACCGAATGAACAATCTCTGCTTTGGTGCCCGAGATGGCCCAGCTGCGGCTCGGGAGCACCAGCAGAGGGAGTGAGCCTCTAAGGCTACAGCTGCTGGGGGGCACCAAGGAAACCCGGTGAGGTTAAGGGTCCTTGCTCCCTAGTCCTCTCCCAGGTGGTCTCCTAGGTTGGGTGGTCAGAGCGGCAGGACATGGAAGACTAAGCAGTGTGTAAATTGCGCACATGGAGACTGAAGCAGTTACAGCAGAGGTGGAGGAGGAGCAAAGAACGTGCTCATGAGTAACCTCATGGAGAGAAAAGGTCTATGTGCAGCCCTGAGGAGGAACCTTGCAGCTTCTTCACCTCAAGCTGATAAAAGCATGGGGATGAAGAGGGTTTTGTGGGTGAAGGATATCCTGTAATAGCTGAGCTTTAGGAAGAAAGGAGCAGCATTAAGAATGATGGATCCAGTAGAACATAGAAACTAGACATGGCAGTAAGTGAAGGTGACCCACTATCAGTTACTCTGGTGATACCTACATCAGCTGCTTTTACACATCACTGCTGCCTGACCTAAGCCTGTGCCTACGCTGGAGGCTTATTTGAGTGCAGGTCTGGGTTGAAACTTTGATACTTTTTGCATCTCTCTAAGGCACTGCCTATGTTCCATCATAATTGACACCTGCAAGTAATCTCTTGGCAATGGAATAAGCATTAAAAAAAACAACAGCAGAAACAGAACAAATGGCTATGGATTCCTGGAATATGGTTGGTCAAAGTAGCAATTCATGGAAGGAATCTTACTGCAGTCAAGAAAGAATTATAATGCGTGGACTGATGAGGTATAATACCGAACCCCAGAGCTGTCACATAACTTTCCTCTGGTGAGCCTCATCCTTGCAGCCATTTGAATTATCTTTCCAGACAACCTCCCCTCCCCCACTTTTTTATACTGTGAATGCCTTCAGAAAGGCCTTATGTCAGCTCATGGCTATAAGGCTGGAGCTGGTCTTGCCCAGATCAACCCTGCCATCCCTGTCTTAACTGCTGAATTAGATACCATATTCTGAACAACACCTCACAAAATCTGAAGGCTCTAGCCCTAGGTGCTGTGGCCAGAAAACTGCCATAAGGTTTTCATTCCACTGCAACTTCTTTATTCCTTGTATATAGTGCCCAGGAGAAGCTTTCTAGAATTGCTGTTCAGCAGGAAGGTCTTGAGCATCAGTCCCAGCTGAAATGCCAGATGCAATCCATTTTCTGATATGAGCTAGAGGTGTGTGCTGCTGTTGGAAAAGATACCTAACTCCATGGAGTATAAGTTGCCAGTTACTTTGCAGGTAAAGGGTTAAACGCTATGTAATACTGTACATGTCTAGCCCTACTGTTTGGGTGTGAGAAACAGAATGAAGCCAGGGTTGAGCTGCAGAATGCTACAGAGTAGAGAGCAAAGCACAAGGCTTCTGGCCAGTTCTGGAGGTGAGAGCAACACAGGTCACTAGTTTAAAGTTCAGAAAAACACCTTCACTTCAAATCATTTACATAACCCTTGCAGGTATTTAACTTTTTTTTTTTTTTTAAGATAAATGTATCCAAACATAGAAATAAGAAAAACAAACTCTAAAGAAAAATGAAAACAGACTGGCCAATTTTGGCATTCAAAGAGGATACATTATGAAATAAAGGTAGACTGAGATGTAATAATTTTAAGATGAAAGTAAAGGAAGGGCTCCCACTAAGCACAATTGGTTCTGTTTGTAATGCCCATATCTCATTAAGAGTTTTCCTTACAAAGAAGCTTCATTGTGCAGCAAAGACAGCTTTTTCATTTGTTGGATTCCTTATTTCTTGTTTAAATGGGGAGGAAAACCAATGAAAAACATAGACTCATGATGATGAGAAATAACTGTGTCTTTTCTCATGTTTTCTAATGGTAAATAGAAAAAAATATCTGTGGTTTATAGCAAAATGGAAGTATGTCATAATTAAAAACCTATAAAAACTGAAGAATATTGCACTGGTTAGTGGTAACTAATGGCAAACGAATGAAAAGTGCTGTGCACCTGACAATGAATTTGCAAACCCTGCTCAGACCACCTCTAAAGCCTGGCAATAACTGTTGTCACACAGCTGCAAAACCAAACTAGAGGGGCTAAAAATGTGCCTGTACTTTGCCCCAAGTCTCTTGAGGATGAGGATGGCCCTAGTGAGGGGGAGCATAAGCCTTGAAACATGGTCACTGGCTTGCAGCCCCCTGCAGTGACCCACAGGAGCCCTCTTCAGCCGTGTCTCAGCACCAGCATCTCTGGAGCTGTGGCAGGGAGCTGGCTTAGCACTGCTGAGAGCCCCTCCAGCAGGCCTCCCCTCCCCTTGGAGTCAAGGATTGTTTTACAGCCCTTTGCCATTTCAGCAGGGCCATGGGGCACTTGATGAATTCCCTCCTCTGAAGAGGACGTGACTTGCCCAGGGCCACAGAAAGACTGTGCCAGAACTGGGATCAGGGCTCCACAGTCCCCAGGTGCCAGACACGTGCTTGCCTTAAAACTGAGCACTTCATTAAACCATAAAATCCAGCCAGATGGTGACTCTTTGCTATTATCTGGACCAGTGCTAGGAGGCTTAACGTGTGCAAGGCACGGTGAGGATCCGGATTCCAGTTTCTGTGTCTAAGGCTCAGAAGCCCAGAAGTGGATCCATGTTTTAGACCTAAATGCTGCTAGAAACCTGAACATGTTTGAACCAAGTTATGACTTCAGTCCATTCTTCTCATGAAATATTTCCATCTCAGGCCCACCAGTTTCATTGCAGGAGCTCTTTCTTTGGGAAGGGGTAGAAGGGTGCGAGAGTAAGGACAAAAACTTCTGTCAATCTTACTCTGCCCTGGATACATTGCCCCAGTCAGACTCTGTGCTTTCAGGTAGCTAAGAGAGCATGAATCAAGTTTTGCCTCTCTGCAATCATTTAAGAACTCACCATATCAACCTGGGAGGCAAATAGAGCCCCTCTGCCTTCCTTGCATATGAGCATACATCCCAAAACACTGGAACTCCCTCAGTTTAAACTCTACAAACCCAGGTCAGAGCTAATACAGAGAATTTTTGAAGTTGGCTTTTTTTAAAAACTAGTCTATATGGCTTTATTCTCTAGCTGTCTCAAAATCAACAGCAGAGATTTTTGTTGTCTACCCAGAAAATGGACTTCAGCCTTTGTTCCATCTTCAAAAAAACTCTTCCAAGCTCATGAGCTGCCCATTGCTCTTTGCAACTCGCTGCTGGGAAAAAAACAACTGTATTTCTCCTAACTGCAGTTATCACTTTGTGTGTTTCCTGAGGCAGGTAACTCTGAGGTGGCTCCAGTGACCATGCATTTTTGCCAATGACTTTGTTGTGCATGTCCTTGTCCCCTCCTCCCAGTCAGTGTATAAACAGCATGTTAGATCCAAATCAAAAGCAATTCCCTGCTGCTAACTGCAGCAGAGCCTTTGTCTTTCACTATCCTGAGTTTTGGGGAGCTCCTTGATCTATGCATATGCTTTACCATTCCAGACAGTGCATGGTAGTTACAGTCTACTTGACAGTAAAACATTATAAACTGAGAAACAGCTCAAGAACTAAGCAAGAAATTGGTGTGCTTAACAGCAAAGTTCTAATTTTTACTAAAATTACATTCTAATAATGGAAACAGTTTTCCCTTGAACTCCTGGTGCATTGGAAACTTAAACTCTGCATTCAAGCCTCCCCCTGCCAGTCAGAGGCAGGCACTGAAGGTAATTCTCTGTGCTCCAGGCAGATCAAAAGAAGCTCATTATCAGTCTATCATCTAAAAGGATATGACAGCTTCACATCCAGTTGTTCGGCAGCTGAGATGCAGTCTGGAATGGATCTTTTCTGTGTCTGTTGTCTATAATAGCTTTTAGGGCTGGCTCTTCTTCCAACACACAGTACAAATCCTCTGGTAACTAGTACCAGCCACACACAACAAAAGCCAGCTCAATCTGGTGTAAGCTCAGAAATCGATGACTGCTTGCCCTTTCTCAAACTCAAGTCAGCAAGTGTCTCCCAGGCTGAGCGTTCTGGGCAGCAGCCCTGGGGGCAGGGGTTCTTCTCAACTGCTATGGATGCTGGTACTGCCCAGGGAGTGAATTCCCTTCCTCTGTGCAGACTGACCAGTGACCAGTGTGACACAGATATTTCCACTGATCTCTTCTGGCAACGTTGTCAGTTGCACTACGTTATGAACAGAAGACAGCTTGGGCTGAGCAAAATTCCTTTCACAGAAATTAGTGAGAGAAGATTATCTAAGCCTGACTGTGCTCATCTTCAAGAAAGCTTGGCTTCAGAAATGTCTACAGCTACAGTGTGCCAGCTGCAATTCATGTTACTTTTCTTTCCAACTAAAAGGAACGTGCCCCCTCCATGTGCAATCCATCATTTGCATGCCTCTGCTCTTCTGCTCGTTTTCTCCCAGATACCTGCACATGTGTCTGCTCTAGCCACTTTCTCGTGGTGCTTGTGTCAATTAAAGGCCTTTGAAAGAATTGGTGCACTTGTTTACCTAGGCAGCCTTTTGATGTTCCTCTCCCAATTCCTGCATCTGTCAGCATCATGTTTCCCAAGCACAGACACAGAGCTGATTCCAGAAGTCATCTGTCAGCTTACTCCATATCCTGTCCTTCACCTATACGTATAGCTTCCTCAGGGGTGTTAATATATGTAAAATAAAGTTAACATTTCCTGTTCTGGTAATAAAGATGAGTAAGTGGGAAAGAGAAGCCAGTCCAGAAACAAGATCCTTCTCAGTTTCTTCCATGGGATTTGCCCAGTAGATGAAGATAGCGGAAACAGGAACAGAGCTGGGAAGGAGGGTTGACAGAAGAATGGGTTCATACTGAGAGGAGGAAGCTGCTGGCTCAGGCAAGAAAATATGGAACCACTCACAGACTGCAGGCCATTGCTAAAATAATGAAGTGTCACTCTGTGTTTGGCTGTTGCCATCACTCTTGCAGCCTGCACAGAGATACATCAGATCCAGAAGGATCCCCTGAGTCACTGAACTCAGATCCCTGGTATTGCAAAGAGCCATCTTATGTAACTCCTTTCACAAGCAATTCTCATCCTTTCCTAAAACTAATGCGGGCGGGTGTCCCTGATTATCAATGGGAAAACTTCTGTACAACTTCTGCCGAATGTTGACTTTAAGTATAATTAGTTAAATTAATAGATAACGGTTCATTTTTTTTTTTTTTGTTCCTGTGCCAATAAAACTACTGGCACAGGAAAAAAAAAAAATATATATATATATTTGTTGAAAATGCTTTTCTTGGGGTTTTCCCCAAAAATATTTGTTAGAGTTCAGTACAGATGCTCCGAGTGACTACACTCATCAGCATAAGGAGCTTTTCATGTCAAAAAAGGATAGATCACAGGATACATCAAAGGATAGGTCACAGCCTACTGGCACAGGCAGCTGCAGAGTAAAAGACAGTCCTAGAAATGTGTTTTTCTGAAAGATCTCAAAATACCTGGATGACAAGTTGATACAAACAATCATGCTTCCTACTACATACTTCCTAACTTCACTCTGCCTCTGTTTTGCTAAACCATCAAAAGAAACTCATTATCTGTTGGTCACCTAAAATGGTATGTCAGCTTTGCATCCAGTTATTCAGCAGCCTGGAATGTGTCTTTTCTCTTGATGGTCTAGCTCACCCTTCCTGCGCCAACAGAAGTTTGAATTCTTTCTTGAATAAAGGTATTCTTCTCATAATAGCAGCAGAATCCCTCTCCACTAAAAATGGATCATCTGATGCAGCATAGGGTTAATCTCCGTATGGCTTTTAGATGATCTACATAGCCAAGAACTTGGAGTGAAAATTCCAAGTTGTATACTTTTTGCATCCTTGCTGAGACCTGCCCATTGTGTCAAATCAAAAACTGCTAGTGACTTGTGTTTCCATCTGAAAACTGCCAGCCTGCAGCACAGGAGATGCTCTGTGCTTTCAGAAGAATAAAGTACTTTAATAAGTGTCATATAGGATATCCAGAAGCATGAGATTCCGTTTAAATAAGTAAGCAAAACCCAAAGAAGACACAATAATGGAGCTATGAAGTGCACTGGGGTGATCTGATACACTTGAGGAGGGATTAGGTAAACTGGAAGGCAACAGCATTGATATTCCACAAGAATGTGGAGATGGGAACTAATCTGGTGTCCTGGGAGGGAGTAAACACATTGCAGCAGGTACCTCTGGTCTAACAAAAGTGCTGCTGCTGATCCTGCCCATGCATCATCATTCGCAGAGAACGTACACCTTTGCATGCTGTCAAGGAGCAGCCCGAACCTCTAGACATCCAGGCTGTGCTTAATCCCATCCTTCTCATTGCCCTCAGAAAGAGCATATCCCTATATTCACAAATCCTGTATTTTCATTTGCTTATCTCTGGAATATTAGCACCACAAGAGCATCTCCTGAAAGTTTATGCCGGTGGAAGTGAAATTTGTACAAGCGCAGGGTGCCCGTGAAGGATCCCCTGCGGCTGCCGCGGCAGGTGTTCCACATTTCCAGAATGCAGGGCCCTGCCTGCAGGCACCTCCCCTCGCCACAGAGCGATGGATGGCGAGTGCCCGCGGGCTTGTACCGGCCCAGGGCTGGGCGCCTCAGCCCCGGGGCTGCCGAGTGTCACCGCCCGCTGCCTCCGAGCCGTGCGGGCACCAGGTAACTCCCGGCGAGCAGGCGGCACCGGCCGCATCTGCTGAGTTTGTAAGTTAACGCGGGTTTCGAAACACCTTGAAGAGCGAGCCCTGCTCAGAGACAAAAACGTCTCTGAAGTTTTTGGGGGGCTTCTGCCCCCGCATGGGACCCGAGGCTGGCCCGAAAAGAGCAGGCTGGCCCGAGGGGACATCACCCACAGCCTTCCCTCGGGTGAAGGGAAGGCTTGCATCATCCACGGGAAAGCCCTGGGGGAAAAGGAAGTGGGGGAAAAACCATAGAAAGGTGGGGAAACGTCACCGTTTCGGCGGTAACAATCAAAATCCACCCGCACGGCCCGCAGGGGCGTTTAGCGGCGGGGCTCAGCGTGCCCCCTCGCTGTGGGAGCGGGACACGGGTGCTGTGGGGGAGGCGGCCGGGCCAGAGCCCCTCGGGGGCGGACAGCCCCGAGAAGGCCGGGGCGGGGGCGGTGGGTCCTGCCGGGCAAGGCCGGGGCGGCAGAAGGAGCCGCAGGCCGCGCCGTCGAGGGGAGGCGGCGGCCCAGAGCCGGCCGTGCCCGCCCCGTCGGGGCCCCGGTGCGGTGCCGCCTGGGCAGAGCCAGCCCGGCGGCACCGGGTGCTGCGGGGAACGGAGAGATGGAAGTTCCCCGTCGTGATTGCCGTGGCCGCCGGGAAAGAGCAGAGCCCTCGGGTTGGGTTGGAGTTGGGTTTTTTTTGGTGGGCTAGAGGGCAGAGGGGGGAGAAGCATCAGCCTCCCCAGGCCTTGCTCTCGCCTCTCCGGACACGTCCCCTCGGCGGGCTGAGCCGGCCGGCGTCCCTGCCGCCACCGCGAGGGCTTCTCCGCCGGCTGCGGACTCGGTTTTTGCACTGTGTCTCTCCGGTATTACTTTTACTTCGTGCACACTGGGGGCTCCCCACGCCAAAACTCGGCCTGTGGGGGTGTGCAGCGGCCGCCCCGGTGCCCGCCCGGCCCGGCCCGCAGGGACCGAGGTGCCCCGCCGGCTCCCCCGCCGCCGGCCCGCCTGGGGATGCGAAGGCACCGCGGAGCTTCCTCTTTAGCAACCTCGCCGCTTGTTTTGCTGTGTGGGGTTGGTGGTTTTGTTGTTTTTTTTTTTTTTTTCCCGACGGGGAGAGGGAAGGGGGGTAGTCTGGGTGTAGGGAGGGGAGAGGGGGAGAAGAGTGGAAAACGTTGGCTCTGTCCATGGTCAAAGTAATTCAGCTATAATCCCCCTTTCTCTTCCTCTCCTGGAGCTCTATTCATATTCTAATCACAGCTTTTCCTTCCCTAAACCAGCCACTTTTATCAGAGCCCTAGCTTTGCACTTTTACTTCCACTTCCAGCACATACAACCGCATGCAGAATAAGCAACTTTTTCCAGCCTCTGTCCTGCCCCACTCTCCTCCCCGCAATCCTCTAACCCGAAAAGGGATCCTCGCATCTTCGGACTAAAGCTGGGAGCCAACACCAGTTCTAAAATGCACCCGTTTGGTTCTTCATTTCTCTTGGCAGTCGGGATCTCCCACCCCCCTGCTTTCCTCCCGGTCCCATGGAAAGCTCTCTGGATCAGCCGCTCTCCTCTGCCAGACAAGCCGGTGGCTAGCGGCCCCCACCCCGCCTTGCCCTCTCTCCCTGAGGCCCGGGGAGACGCCCGGGAGTTCCTGCCGCAGGTCTGCAGTGCCAGCATCGCTTGCCTAGATACTGGCAACTTTTCTCTATTCTCACACCCCCCTTTCCTACCCACACACATCGCTCTTTTTTTTTTTTTTTTATTATTTTATTTTTTTTTCGCCAATAAACTAAGCTTACAAGATATTTGGGAAAGCTGTGCAGCTTCCAATGCCATGTGCCCGCGAAGGATCCCAACCCAGAGCCCACCGGGAGGAGGAGAAAGAGAAGGAGGAGGAGGGGAGCTCGGCCGCGCTGCACGCACACCCGGCAGCCCCAAAGAGCACAACCCCAAACCTACTGCCCGTTTGAAGATCTAAGCCAATTTTGATCTCGGTCTGTAATGAGCCAAGGACCTTGGGTGGGGGCTGGGGGAGGGAAGGGAGGAGTGGAAAGACCGCTGGAACTTTAAATAAGAAAAACGTTTCTAATGCTCTAATAGAAGAGGGAAGTCGAAGTGTTGGGATTGCGTAGATCTAAGGCCCCCCTTTTTGGAGGAAAGCTTTTCTTATTCAAAACAGCATCACAATGGGCTTCACATTGAGCCTTGCCACATCCCCATCTGAGTAGCAGCCATTCATCAGGCTGGCTGGCCTATCAATGACATTTCTCCCATCAGGGCTTCTATAAAATGATGCTTTTTCCCATGAAACATCCGCAAACATTTTGACGGGTCTGGCTTTGCCCTGCTGGATTACGGAGTGTCCCTCTCTCCCGCTCTACACCCCCCCTCCCCAACTATCTGCCTCTGCCCTCTCTCCCCACCCCCTCGCCGCCACCCTGCTCCCTCTCCCCCGCGCATCTCTGAGATAGGGGCTCTGCACACCCCGGGACCTTGGGGCTCCCGTCCCGTCCATGGGAAGAGCATGCATTGCGGGTTGCTGGAGGAACCCGATATGGACTCCACAGGTAAGTTCCCCCCCCGCAGGCAGCGGGCTCCCTTCGCCCGTCAGGGAGGACTTCTCAACTTGACCGTGGCGGCGGGGGCAGCGCGGGCGGCAGCGGGGGGAGCCGCCCGCCGCACCGGCCTCGCAGACAAATGAGCCCGGGCGTGTGCGGGGGAGCGGGGTACGGGGGCCGCGGAGGGGGAGCTCTCGCTCCCGGGCTGGAGGAGCCCTACGGTTCCACTTGCAGATACGGTGGAGCAGAAGATGTTTTTTTCTTTTCTTTTTCTTTTTTTTTTTTTTTTTTCGCCCTTCATCATAGGCTGCCGGCCAGCAAACTAATTGCCTCTCCGCTTCTAGTTTTAGGCGCTCACTTAGGTTAGAGCACAATGGGGCGAGAAAACGGTTTGGGCGAGAAAACTAGGTTTACAAGGGAAGATGGTTGGTGTGTTAGGGCAAACCCAGCACGGAGGTCATCCTGTCCCGCGGGCGAACTCGGGGCTGGGCCGATTCCGAGGGTAGGAAGTTTGGGGAAGGGCAGGGTCGGGTCTCTCTCTCCCCGCACCTCCAGAAGATGCCTTGGCCAGTCCTGTAAGCGGGCGGGAGAACGGCGGCCGAAGTACCACCAGCGGGCGCCGCCAGCGGGGAGAAGCCCCGGCGGGAGGGGACAGGGACGGCCGCAGAGGCGAGGCCGCCCGCCCCGAGGGCCGCAGCCCGAGCCTGGCCATCCGACGACCGCCTCTGCTACCCGGCCCGGCCCGGGGGCGGCGGCGGGGGACGTGCGGCAGGGCCCAGGCCTAGGTCTTCCCGCTGTCAGCCGACAGCCTCTGGAAACGCCGGCCCCTGCTCTCCCGCTCCCTCCCGCCGCGCTCCCGTGGTTTCCACCCGCCGTAGCCCGGGCGCTCTGAGCGGAGCGCAGCCCCCGGGCTTCCGCGGGCAGAGGAGGGCGGGCGGCCGCCACCGTCACCTCTGAAAATTTCATTTATTTTATTAGCACTGAAGAACACCCCCTTTCTCTTCCCTCCCTCCCTGCCTGCCCGCCCAGGCGATCCCCAGGCGGACAGCTCGCAGGTTAGGCAGGGCTCAGCCCGGGGCCGGCCCTCCCGGCGCCCGCTCCTGATCTGTCCCGCCCGCTCCGGCAGCCGCTGCGCCGGCTGTGACGGCCGTGCCCGGAGCTGAGCTGCCCCAGCCCCGCAGCGGGATCGGCTCCTCTCCGCGTCTCCTCGACGGCCTCGGCGGGCCGCTTTCCGCCGCTCCCTCGGGGCCTCGCAGCTCCGTCCCGGCTCCGCCGGGCTTGCCGGCGCTTTGCCGGTGTAGCTGGTGCAGGTGGAGACGGGGCAAGGGGCGATAGGGAGAGGCAGTCCCGCTTCGGAACTACTTCGCTCCGTGCCGCCACAAACCCGCGAGGGTCTTTCACATCCCTCGTTCCCAACCCGGCCGATGGGCGATTTGTAAAATTTAAATATTCATTTAAAAACAAGGCGAAAAAGAGAGAAGGGGAGGGGTGTTGCCCGACCCGGCTCGGCTGTTCCTGCAGCGGTCCCGGCGCGGGGCGCTCGATGCACCGGGTGGGCTCGGCCCCTCGCCGGCCATCGGCCACACCAGCCGGGTTTGGGCCATATTTACTGCCGGGTCCCCGGGACAAAACCCAGGCGGGCTGTTCCGGGGAGAAAGTGCTCGGCGGGCAAGGAATCGTTGAGTTCGGGTAGGAACGTGTGCAGGAGCTAAGAGGGTGTTAGAGAAAGTTGTCTTCTGTCCGGCGGCACTGCCGAGGCGGGGTTAAGGGGCCTGCCGGCAACATCTCGTTGTCGAGAGGAATGAGTCTTTAGGGAAAGAAAAAAAACAAATCTAGCAAAAAAAGCCCCGCGTTTTCTGTCCCTCCTTTAAGAATTGCCCGTTCTCGGGCTTAGCCTCCGTACTTTTCGTTTCTTGATTTCAGTAAGGTTGTAATAAGTGGCAGCATGATTGATTAAGATAATATTAATCAGAAAACACTTTAGTCTTGCTAAGCAGATGGCAAGGAAAGTGGAGCTTTGCAGTTGTCGCATTCAGACACCTTAACCTCCCTTTCACAGGACTTAATCCAATTAGCTTTTCTCCTGAGTTTCAGTTGTTATGTAAAGATCCTTTTGCATTGTGGAGAAATATGGCTTCATTGAAAAAAATCAGTCATGTTTTAATTCATCTCCAACAGATTTTCCCTAAACCACTGGGATTAAATAAATAAATAAATAATAAAAAAATCCGCGATTCTAATTTTAAGGTAGAGGAGCGGTTTGGTTCCTTCACTTTCTCCCAACAGTGCCGTGTGCTTCCATCGAGTTCAGTTCCCTTTCCTCTAACCTGTAGAGTGACCCATGGGGGCTGTCACCAAGGCCAAAGGGCTTTCTGGCCGCCTGTGCTCCCGGAGAGTCCCCAGCCCCAGGTGTCCGGCGGGACAGCGGGAGCGCGCCCGCAGCAGCGCCCGGCCCCGACGGCCCAGCCCGGGCACGGCGCGGCGGCGCTGGGCGAGGAGCTGCTCTCGGAGAGCTCCCGGGACCCTCGGGGCTCTCCCGCGGCCGCGGAGTGGGGCACCCACACAGCAGGGCCTTTTCGCTGGGTTTGCGGTGTGTTTCATCGCATCGTTTTGTCGCCGTCTTTAAGCCCGTCAGGTGGCCGCCGCCCCCGGGTGTAGTTTCTCAAGCTCGTAACTCCGGGAGCCGTCGAGTCGCCGGTGAAGTGTGCAGCCTCCGCCGGACTCCCCCGCCCCTTCGCTGCAGGGCACTGAGGGGTCATTCCTGGGGACTGTATCTGGCTTTTGGGGCTTGCCCTGCTCTCGGTCCTGCCCTCACCCCGCAGCCCAGCTCCGTGCCCGGGAGCTGTCGGGGGACCGGGGACAGCGGCACCGCGCCCCATCTTACCCCGGAGGAGTCGGGGATGGCAAGAGGGCGGTGGCGGGCTGGGTGCTGGGGAGCAGCGCCCGGAGCTCCCCGAGGGGCGGCTGGGGCGGGCGGGGGAAGCTTTGCGGGCGACCCCGAGCGCTCCTAGCGGCTTTCCTCAGCCGCAGCCCCCCCTAGTGACATCGGCACGGTGATCGCGGGGCTCTGCCGGCGGAGCTCCGCAGGAGCTGTCCCGCGCAGAAGGATGCTCGGGAGCGGCGTGCGGGGCCGCGCAGGGCCGTGAATTTTCCGGGGGGCTGCCAAAATCCCTGCCCCGCGGCACCCCCGGGAAAACCCCCGCCTCGCCGCTCAGGGAGCAGGAGCCCAAGGAAACAGGCGCGTTCCTGGAGCGCAACTTTCCTGCACAACTCAGTAAACGTTTCGGTGTTGGAGCCAGGCAAAACCTCCACTTTGCAGGAGGTAGATGGATGAGATCCTTGGGACTTGAAGCTGAGCCTTAAGAGCTGATCCAAAGCCCATTAAAATGAGCAGAAAGCCTTTCAGTGCTGTCAAGGACGTTGGGATTAGGCCCTTAAAACAGTTTGTTTGAACCACCGAAAGCTGCTTCCACCGCCTGGGTTGAAAAGTTTGTGGCAGTGTCCAGATTTCAGTCCGTCTTCTTATCAGCATAGACAGGTGTTTTGGCAGTGGTGGGTGACCTTTGCTACGAGCTTGCCATTTAAAAAGGATCTAGCATATTAAGCATTGATTGAAGAAAATTAATGGCTTTCATATCCTTGTTCAATTAATGAAATTACCAGTTTTGATAATAAATACTTGAATGCTAGTTCAATGGAATGGAGCTGTGACATTTCAGAATATATGTATGATGCTAAAGTGTGAGATTCTAGGTCCTGATTTGTTTAATCCAAACGAATGGTTGATTTTGCTTCTGAAAACTGTTTGCTTTGCTTATTGCAACACAGTAAAGAGGAAACTTGCTATTGGCTTTTTTCCTTACTTTCCTGGAGTACTTTTCATACCTTTATATTAAAAAAAAGTTCTTTATTGTTTTAGAATTTGTGTTTATAAAGGCTCTAATGTGCTGAGCAGTTAAGATGATCCAATGATTCTTTTGAGTCCTAAATTTGATACGATATGTAGATGCAGACAAAATACCACTGGTCCTTTATATAGCTGAACCTGAGTGTTTGTCCTACGTGATTTTGTATCTTCTGAGATTTTGCAAATGAAAGAAATGAAGCAGAGGGGGAAAAAATGTTTTCTTTCCTGCAGACTGCAGAATTTGTGCGGGCAATGTTTGCGTGGCAGGGCCTGATTCCTGGCAGCTCCCTCTGCCTTTAGCAGCAGCAGCAGAACAAGGATCTAAACCCACGTCCTGTCACTGGATCAGGTCTTCATTCTTTAGGGGGTTTTAGTAACTTTGTAAAATCTCTTGGGATTTTTTAGAGGTTTTGAAACGTGGCAAAAATTGCTTTGACCTAAGAAGTTCATCTTTTGAGCCTGACTCAGAGAAAAGAATGATTTTATGATTTATTTGTCTGCTAATGAATTAATTCTAAAATTCTTAGGGGGAAGCAATTGTGGTATTTTTCACTGCTCTGCAATATTTTCCTGCACTAAAGATCTTTAAAAGAATGGGAAGAAAAAAAGAACTAAACCAAGGTTTTGCATAAGAATAGCCGTAGAACTGTAGGAATCGATTTCATTTATTTAAGTTGCAATTTACAGTTTCCAGTCCTCAGTCCTCAAGATTTTATTTGAGTGTAACTCTCATTACAAAAAGGACTCTGGATTCTGACAAAAGGACTCTGGTAAAACTTTTGGGTGTGGACTGTAAAGAAACCTGTTGCCCCAGCTGGTCTATTTCAGTAAACATATAGTTTATAGTACATGTAGTAAACACATATTGAGCAAATGACCTTCTCAAAATTAGAGGGGATCATTTTGTGGTAAGGTACTGTGATGCTGCTACAGCTGTCCCACAGAAAGTCATCAGAAGAGTATCCTGCTTCCTTCAAGGTTGTTGGCTTGCTTGCCTTTAGAAAAGAAGGCTGGTTTTCATCTGGCAATGCAGTGAGCATGCAGACAAGGAAGGAGGTTGGCATAGCTGTAAAATCTGTAGTGTCTCTGAATGTAAACACCTTCGCATTTTGCTAGCTTAATTTGCAGCTGGTTTGCAAATTAGGACAATCATAAAGAGGTGCATCCTCTGGAATACTATTTCCATACATAGGATTTCATTATAGCAAACTAAAGACCAAACCATGGGATCCCTGAAATCTGCGTGATGATGAAATGTTAGCACCTCTTCAGATCAAGACTTTTGAAGAAGTAGCCTTAAATACAGCTGGGGCTTGATGGTACATAACAGTGCCTTGAGAACAGTGGTGGGTTGTTATGTAACTAATACAAATATAAGGTCAGTCCTTTGGAGATACTTGATGTGACATTGGCGTCCAAATAATTAGCTCACAATTCTGTGAGTGCTGAGGTTTGTGAATTTCCTGAGTTTACCCGCTTGTCTGTTTCCCTGCATCTGTGCTGGATTTTCTATTTGCTTCCTTGTGTGTGAAAATGAATAACGGGTATGATCTGACCCTGCTGGAGCCCAGCATCCCAGCAGCTGAGGGGATCTGATTGCTGACATACTGGTTAGGAAGATGGATAGCATTAAAGGATATTTGATGGCTGAGCAATCCTATAGATAACAAGTGTAGGAAGGAAGAGTACGTGGTGATAGTTAAGCCAGTGGAGGCCGGTGTGTGTTTTTTAGGAAATCTGGACCACTGGCATCTTTACACACATCTTTTCGATCCTGTAGAATTATATACATGTGCCAGGGAGTTTCTGGGAACTTTTAAAACTATTATGATTTGCTGTTAGAGGTAGGTCCTGATCCTGCAGTGGCTGCACTGTTGAACACCTGTTGAAGTCCATGTGTGTGCCTGAGGCAGATGTGAGAGAGGGCAGATGCCCAGGGTTAACATGTAATGATCCCTCCCCACAGCTGGGAATGTGTAATAACTTAATTGTACCTATTTTATATGCATAACTAGCAGTACTGGCCTTCATTTACATTTATTTTGTCTCAAGAGATTTGCAGCAAGAGTAGTTTTTTAGCAATAAAATATTAGTAAGTGTTAGAAATGGTGTATAAAGTCGGCACTTTTAGAGTCTTTTTCTTGCTTGCTGCAAGAGCTGTGCATATAAACATTTCATTCTCTGCATATAAACACATATTCAATTAAATGCTTTCGACCATTCTTCCCTTTGTGATAAATTTAAAAACAGGAAAAAGTGGAGAAGGTTAAAAACAGTATTGTCTCTCACTGCAGCCAGTAGAGAAAGCTCATTTGCAGTTTAATTTGCCTCAAGAATGAAATATGAAATGTGGGGCTCAGTGCTGTCTTGTTTCCTTCACTTCAGCTGCAGTTAAGCACCTTGTTTTCTTTTATTGGTAATTGAACTTAATTTCTCTGAGATGGAAGTTGTTACAGGAACCAAGGAGTTGATTCACAGCTATGAATATTGTGTTCACAATTAATTAGCAGCTTATGCTGAGCATTTTTGTGCAGGACACCAAATAATATCATAAGAGCAAACACTATATTTCAGATAGCCGGAACATTCTCTGAATTTTCCTGAAACCCTGAATTTTTCTGATTCCGTAAAACTTGCAGCTCTGGGATTTAGAGGCATTGATTTCAGAGTAGTAGGCTGGGGACAAATGCTGGGATTTCATCTGTTCTCTAGGCTGGCTGTAGTCACAGTCTGACGCTGCAATCATCATTCTGACAGACTTCGCGCTGGAGCTTTGAGCGCTCACGAACCCCACGGCAGGGACTGAAACAATTAAAACCACAAAATCCTCTTCTCTAGGGGCTTTCATTTCCTTGCTAAGATTGTATCTAGAAAAAACCTGATATTTGCCTGCAAGAAAGGACTACAAGATTCAAGTGTTAGAAATTCCTGCCTTCTTTTCTTTTTGTGATTAAAGAATACTGTTACTAGAAGTAGAAATACTTGTTGTCATTCATCTTTTCTTTCCTCTCTTTTTAAACTTCCACTCCTTAGAATTATACTATCAGACTCCTGTTTCTTCAGCTGATTTGGCTACTTGGGGTGAGACAGATGCTCATATTAAGTCAGGTAAAATTCATTATATGAAAAATGTCTTATACACAAACATAAATTTGCAAATGAGATCTACAGGTCAACAAAGAGAAAAAAAGGATCTTTCTGTTCTTGTATAGCTCTGTATATTCAGATCTAGCTTGTGCTATATTTGTAAAGCAATAAAATATTAGAAATGTGGTGACAGGGAAATTTAAAAGTATTGAAAAGAGCAAAATGTAGATGTACCACTAAATGCAATGTTACAAAGGCTAGCACACTTCTTTATTTCCTCCCTTCTAGAATCCTTTTAATTGCTAAACTATTTCAGAAGTGTTGGAACTATCTCAGCTACAGCTGAGGAAAGGAAATATTGAGGGAGAGCCCAGTTCTTTAGCTCGTTAGCAATGCACACCTAATTCAAAAGACCTCACAGAGCATCCTTTTTGCAACTAAGGACACTTCAGCACCCTATACAAAGGTACAGTCTGCTGCAAAAGACTAACAGCTGTGTCAGAGGCCAAGCAGGAAAGGCTGTATGTTTTCCTAATATTCTAGGAACTTGCTGAAACAGACCATTTGTTGATTAAAATTCATGGATGGTTGTAGGAAGTAGACAAAACTCTATCCTTCAAAGGGGAAAAAAATCCTAAACAACCTGATTTGTGTGGTTCCCACATTCCCACACAAATCTGACATTCCATTTAATCATGAGCATGTGGCAGGATGTCCTAATTAAGCAAATGAGTACTTAATGCTGTTAGTTTCTAGGTACCCTACTCCTGGGTGTTGCCATCTCTAAAGCTCCTTAAAAAGCTTAAGTGCTATGGGGAAACAAAAATTCCTGGCTGGTCCTTAAGGTGATAGTGGCCTGAGAGACCCCATTAAAAAAAAATGGTGCAAGGCAACATGAAAATGGCATCCTGGTCCCTGAGTGCTGTGTGTCAGGGCACAGCAGATCTGTGCTGTTTTGTCATGAAAGGTGCCTGCTACTGCACTGGGTGCTCCTGGGTGCATGGCCTCGTGTG
The DNA here is from genome assembly GCA_018697195.1 of Certhia americana. NCBI lineage: Eukaryota > Metazoa > Chordata > Aves > Passeriformes > Certhiidae > Certhia > Certhia americana. The sequence goes on along the minus strand of CM031879.1, from coordinate 51,355,947 downwards.
GTGGTGGAGGGACTCACCCACCCCTCAGCACAGCTCTTCAGCTCCAGGTCTCTGTCTGCCAGACCAGGCTAAGCAGCAGGACCGAGATTTGCTGGCTAACAAGCTTGGCACCCCAGAGCCAGCAGGAAAAGAGCTGTACCCAGTGCTGTGTGTGAGACAGGGGTCTCACTGGGGATAATGTGATGCAAGAGCCACAGCAGGAATTCTCAGCATGACAGATCTGAAACATGGGCCTTCTGTAAGTAAAAGGCTGCTTCTTTTGGGCCTCTTGGGGTTAAGGGTAAGAATGAGTTATGCTTTTGTTATCAAGGGAAATCTGGCCTTATGAGAGGCAGAGTGCAAATGACACATTTGTTAAGTGGTGTGTTGTGTTTGCACACCAGCCTCTGTCACAGCTTGGCCTCCTGGGTGTTCACTGTGTGACACCAGAATGTCCTACCTCAGAGGAGGAGTGCTTAAGAGGTTTCCAAGGTCCATGGCAGAACAAGGTAGCTGCCAGGTAAGATTCACTCTGTGCCCTGTGCAGGCTGAAAGCAGGGACTGTTCCCTGCAGGGTGCTCTGCTCCTCTATAAACTTTGCCTGTGCTTCCTTTTTCCCAAGCAGTGGCAGTAACACATCCCACTGGCTGGACTGCCTGTCTAGCACAGGTTTTCCAGAGCTGGAACTGACATTCCTCTCCTAAATGTAGAGTCATGGGGACAATACTTCTGCAGGGGCCCCTCCAGTGCAAACATTTTTTGAAAATGAGTTGTGGTACGGACAGCAAATGGCCTCCATTGTAATGAGGTGGGGAGGACTGCATTTACAGAGCAGTTTAATCACATGGATGGAGCAGCGTGTTCACCTCTCCTCCTTGCTGGGTCATTTCCACTTTGAGCTCTGCAAACAGACCGTCTATTGAGCAGTTAGTATTCAGTGCTGAATATTCAATACTAGACTCTTGTTTTGGTGAGTCTTGGGCAAAAAAAGAAGGAGGAAAGAAGACTTCTCTTTTTTTCTCATGTTCCCTCCCTGAGTTTGCTTTGCATATTGTTCAGAGGAGACTGGAGTCTTCTCAGAAGAGCCAGGCTCCTAGTTTTAAAAGCACTGGTCTACTTTCATAGTACTTTCTAAAGGAAGGGAAGACAGTTTGGAAGGGATTAAATTCATACAAGGTTTACAAATCTGTAAGTCTAGGCACATCGGGACTTAGCAAAGACTTTTTTCAACCATATTTAGACTGTAAAACTAACAGCATGAAATGCTAGTTCTGTATATGCAAATCAGTTCTGAGGAGTACCAATCTTTGTGAGGGGATGTTATCTTGATTTATTAACGCCCTCTCTGCTAGCTTTGGTAGGCAGGTACTCTCTGTGTTCATTCTGAGAGCAGCAGCACTCATTTGTTTCTGTCTGGTGTGCCATACTTAACCCACAAAATGATTGTGAATGATGTGATGGCTGCATCCTTTGACAGTAGCAAGCAACAGATAGATTTGGAGTAGATATCCATAAAGGGAGGAAAAGGGGGTCACAATTTGAGTCAATGTAACATCTCTATATTTCAGTTCACACTCTTTTGCAGTCAAGTGATTATTTCTTTCCTACTGCTACGATTATGTCCTAACACCTGAGTCATGTATTCTGTGCACATTTTGGTCTGTCTTCTCATGTTCTTTCAGTCTGCCTGATTGGATGCTGTTTCTAATGAGAAATATTTACTGTAGCCTCATTCCTTTAGGAGCTGACCTCTTTTCTCCTGATTAAAAAAAAAGTCTCTATAGTTACTTTCTTTTCTCCTATCCTTTATTTCTGACTATGCCCTTTTCTTTCTCATTCATTCTTTTGTTTCCTTTCCCTTTTTTTCTCACCTCCTTTCCAACAACCAGCCTTGTCCCTCCTCTTTCTCCCCCCTGAGTCCCACAACCAGTGATTTGTGTATCCCCCACCCATATCTCACATCTTTTCATTTTGTCATCTTTGTGGGCCTGTCTTACTGATGTACTACCATCTCTGTGCCAAATTGGCCTGTCTGCTGGATTCATCAGCTCCTGAGGCAGAGGGAAGCGTTTCATGGGTACTTGATGCAAATTCTGTTTCTTGAGCCACAGCTCTCCTGCTCAGCCAAATGATTCTAGTCCTGTGTAATAATGAAGCAGAGCTGAATTAAGGATTTGAGGACTCCATGTCTTCGCATGCACACTGGTGAGCTGAGGGACCATGACAGGAGCTGGGAATGTCTAATCCAGAAACTAGGGAGCAGAGGCTGCTGCAGGGTGCAAGAGATGGGAGAGGTACTCAGAATTTAAGGCCCTATGAGCTCACCTGTGTGTCTCATTTAAAATCTATAGATTTTAATCTATAACAAGTTAATGGGATCTGGGGTAAAAAGGGCATCAATACACACTGAGTTTTATTTTGGGCAAGAATAAAGGCCAGGTAATGACCAAGAGGCATATGTGCCTTTCCTTGGAAGGAAATGCAGCAGTTAAATTGGAGACAATGATAGCCTTTCCACTGAGTCATGCAGCAGACCCTGAAGGACTGAGGAGCCATAACACGTCCTGTTGTGGAAACATGAGGCATGCTTTGCTGCCTGCAGGGTTGGTGCTTGGAAGGCACACAACGTGTGTGATGATCTTACAGATGAAAAGATTGGCTGCATGTTGCACAGCCATGTAAGTTGAAGTTCAGCCCTGGGAGAACTTAATTGGTCAGATACTGGTGTCACTAAGGGAATGTGAGGAAATGTCACCGCACTGAAATTGGACCAAGGTTTGCTTTGCTGCTAAATGAGGAATGGCCTTGATGTAGAAAAAAACAAGCAGCCATTAACTGGTCTGGTGAAACTTACTTTTCAAAATGAAACAATAGCATCTGAGTGTGACTGGGAGAGGGAAAGGGCTACTCCTAATTAACATGCATCTTGAGTTGGAAATGCAATGGCAATATGTTATGTGATTCCAGAGAAGGGGGCATAGGAGTTCCTTGTTTGATCCAGGGTAGAGGCTGCCCTAAACACCAGAATCAATAAGCAGAGACATCTTGCATTACAGGGCTTCTAAGGGCATTTTGTCTACATTTGGGATACATCTTCTTAACAAGCAATAATGTTGACACAATACTTAAATGAAAGCATCACATTCAGATGAACTTCTGCAGAGTACACAGCATAAAAAGAATAACACGTCTCATAAATTACAGCTTTGCTGGCTAAGTATTCCGGAGGGGTTAAAAATTATTAGCTGTGGTGTTTTTTGTTATTTAAGCATGGCATGTCAATTTTTAATATACTTTATCAAATAGTTTAGAAAATCAATACTAGGAGTGAACATCTGGCTAAACAAAACAAAAGAGCTCTCACACTCAAAAGAGTTATTCTTTGCATTCTTATGATATCATGGTGAATCTTCACAATGCTTTACCAGAGTCATGAGTCAAAGAAAATGAACAAAACCATTCCTGCCAACATCTACAAAGTGCCCTGGACCGATGTCCATTGACCCTGAAATAGTTCTGATAGAATTGTACGCCAAGAAATGAGAACAAAAGAAAGGAGTGCAACAAGAGTGTCTGACATTTTGCTCTGTTGGAAATTAAATAAAAAGTTAGATTAGCAAACAAAACACCGAGGTATCTGGCAGCTTGTCAGGGTAGCGGCTCTGCCATCTGCACCGAGGCCATGTGTCACTGTCATCCCTGAGGAGCAAATCTCTTGGAAGAACAGAAGATGGCTATGCAGGACCAAGGAGGACACTGGCATGATTTCCTGTGGAGCTTGAAGATGTTCCTGACAGCTCGCACGCACTGACTGAAGGGTGTGTGCCTTGCCAGCCAATGGCACCCAGTGAGGCACAAGGAGCAAAACCAGGCTCTGTGTGGCAGGTCCTCCTCAATGGTTAAAGAGGAGCTGGTTTGTGAGCTAGGAGTGTCTGTGTGCTGAAGCAGACACAGGGAACAGCAGCTGGACAGTGAGCCTTGCATGGTCTTACAAATCTTTCATTTAACAGTGGAGAGGAGGAACATTTTGATTACATCACCTATGAAAACGTAAATCTTAGAAAATTACTGTGTGATTTGCCGTCCCAAGTAGCTTGTTCTTCTTGATTTTAGTTGATTTTGGTAAGTTCAATGGGAGCCAGTGGCTGCCAAGCTCTGTCAGGTCACAGACAGTTATTCATAACACTCTGCATAGGCTTAGCAAGATTGCTTAGGTCCTGCTTTTGCAGTAGACTGCGGTTTTGTAGATAAAGTGATTTTTGTTTGCTTGCTTTCAAGCAGTGTGGTTCTTTAAAAGCTTGAAATGTGCTGCTCTAACCTGCACAGCACTCCAGCAGCATTACACTTCCCAGGTGCCAGTTGTGCCTGTAACCAGCAGTGCTGTGCTGCAAGGTGTGAGATATACAGAACACGAATCCTGCTTCTACTCAGACCAGATGTTGTATACAGCAGGTACTAGAAGAGGTGTTCAGCAGTTTGAGGGTCAGACTTCATGTTTATCTCCTAATCATTACTCCTGAGGGAAAGGGATCATCTCTTTTGCCTTTAAGAGACTATTTTAAACGAGTGGTTTGTCTTATAAGCTGGTATGATTAATTGCTCCAAAACATTGAAATGTTACAAGATGAAATCTTCACTTGCATTTGTCAAAATATTACATGCACTGGCTCATTTTTCCTTACTTTCATTCAGATAGCATTTAGAAATTTGATTTGCAGCACACTAAGGGATGGCCAAAGCAGGCAGGCTGCTCAGACATAATGAATTTAACAGCTGTAGAGGTTAGAAGTTCTCCGTCCACAGCAGTGGTGCAACATGGAGAGCATGAACCGAGAGATTTTGGGGTGCTGGCATGTCTCAGGCCTTGTTCAGCAGGATCAGTTCTGCAGAGAGAAGTTCAATGGATCTTGCAAACCTCAGCACTTACTCTGAGACAGACGATAGAAGAAGCCATCAGGGTTCAGAAGCTGATGGTTTCCTTAATAAGAAAAGATATAGAATATCATCCTATCAACTCTCCAGTTGGTACCTTGGGCTATCAAAATGGAAATGGGAGGTTCCATGACCTTCAGTCACCCTCTTGAGCTTTTGAGTTACCTGCTAAATCTGCTGTTAGCAACCACTTTCCCTTGGCCTAACAGATCAGATGAGCAGCTAGACAGTATTGCTGGCCAGCTTGGTACTGAGATACTTGGCAAAGAGATGCTGCAGGAAGAGATGAGTAAGTCTTCCCTCTGAGAACATTGAACAAAAAACTCAGAGGGGTGCTAAGACTCCGTATGCATGAGAGGAGTTCCTCCTCTGTCACTGGAATAGTAAAATTAAATCTGTCCTCACTGCTAAATATTCATTTTTCCAGCAGGCCCTCTTATCAATCCACTAAAATTTGGTAGTTCCTTTATATTTGCATTATCAGCCTTTCGATGTATTTCCTCACAGTTACTGACAAATTTTTTTTAAATTTGCCGTGAGAAACTGGGGCAAAAAACTACAAGAGCAATCATGAGTAAAGATAAGGAGCTGGACTGTTGCAGCTGTGCCATCCAAGTTAGTATGCAGTGGTTTGGGTCCCAGAAAGTCTTATATTCTTGTTCCAATGATAACTATTTCAGTGACAAGCAAACTTATGTGGAAGAAGTGCTGGTCTGTGTGTAGCTCCCTAAGTAAACTGTCATGCTTGTTGGTGACTTTAAAATTTGCAGTATGAGAGCCAATCTAGAGCTGACACCACATGAGGTTTTTTTCATGCAATTGCTATGGCTTTGGTGAAATAAATGGCTGTGCAAATTTGGTCATTACCAAAGCCTTGGCTATCTCTCCAGGATATGGGGATTCTCTTCTCACACACTTTCAAAACAATAGTGATTCCCAGTTATGCCAGTGATAAGACCACATCCAGATCAGGCAGATCAGAGGATATGGCATAACTGTGGAAAAACAGTACTGTTTGTACCACTGCAGAGAATGAGGTGAGCAAAATGCAGCTCAGATTAGGAGAGCACAGAGCTTTATTCTGCCCATAAAAACCTCTTAATCTCCCTTCAGGATACACACAAGCCCACAGGGCTGTAGCAAGCAGCTCTGGGTACACTCAGTTCCAAGCTGAGTGTCACAGCCCCCTAGCACCCGTGGCCACAAAGCCAGAAGAGGCTGTGATTACAGGTGGTGCTGTCACTGCAGCTACTCTTGACCCTCCTGGCAGGACAGCAGGATCAGAAGCCACTTTGGCTGTGATCAGACCCATGTCATCTCCTCTGCAGAGAGGAGCCCGGGTGGCTCTTGCCCTGCTCTTGCTATGGCATGCCCATGTGGGAGTAATGAGTGCTTTGGGCTGCAAATATACTTGGCTAATAACCATTACACAAACAGGGAGTAATTATCTCATTAAATGTACTGGCAGTACACAGGATCCTCTGCTGTATCACCTCAACTCAGGCTCTGGAGGGAGAAGCCTTTCAGAGATGTCTTCCAGAAGCAAGCCTTTCCTTCTGAAGGAGATAGCATGTCAAAATAATTTGTCAAAGATATAGTTAAAGAACAGTTCTGCATATCATTTCTGGTAGTTCATGAAAGCTTCTGCCCCTGAGCAGCTCTTGTTTGTTTCTGTCTCGCCACTCCCAGGCCTGCCTCCCCAGCTCAATCTTTGAAACACCATCCAAATGAAAATACACTGCTTGTTGCAAAGAAATGGCTTGGTAGGGATAGGGTGAAGATACATAGGCTTCTGCTCTGCCCACTTTTGAAAACAAGTTCAATTTAAACTTCTGTCAGTGAAAGTGTGGTGGGCACATGGAATGGAAGTAAAATACTCTGGTGCTTGAGTCCCAGTGGATGTGTCAGCTTTGGACAGATTGGGATCAAAAAGAGAGAGGCAAAATTAGGGCCAGAAATAGTTCCATAATTATTTTAAATTAATCTTTCAGCATTTAATTTGGAACAATGTTTTTTTGTTGGGGTTGGGGTTTTTTTGTGTGTAATAGTAAGTTATTCTGTCAGAAAATTTACACTGGGAAAATTATTGTAATTTGAATAATGGTTTCCTTTCCCTCATGTAGGAATCCCACAGCAGATTCAGTGTACTTGTATTTAGTGGTATGCAAAATTATATAACAAAAATTTTGAGGCTGAGGAACATAGTTGTGTGTTTCACTATAGTTCACTTTCAACCTGTGTGAAATTAAATAGTTGCTATGCTATTTGAAAATGGATCTTCAAAATGCAATTAAAAACATTATTTTCTTTCTTTGCTAGTGAGATTATGGTAGTTTCCCTAAAGTGTCTGTTATGAGTAAGTGACTCTACCACATTTTACTACTAGCTATTCCTAATTTTTTTGCTGTTTTTTCACTAGTACTGATCCTTTTTCAATACAATTGAGGGTACAGTGTTCTGGGACTCCTGATGGGAAGGAGCCCTAGTGGGGAGAGGAAATGCTTTAAGGCTTGATACACTAAAAACACAGTGAGTAAAAATACAGCCTGTATTAGGATGTAGCTTCTTTTGTTCCCACAAGCACTTCCTATTAGAAATTTGGGGTTTCTCATGTTGTGTTAATGATTCATCATTGTTATCAGGTCTGATGTGCACTCCTGCTTAGTCAGTGCCTGAACTCTCCATCATTCTGTGAGTTTTCCTGCTCTGAAATCCTGCCTGTGAAAACTTTGTAAGGTCTAAGTGCAATAATTAAACTTTAATCACAAAAATAATTCCATCCCACATGACTCAATGCATGTTTAACACAGTGGTGTGATGTGGTTAGTGCCAGCCTTGGAATGGAACCACAGCCTGGAGACACCAGGATTTTCCCTTTGACCTTTTCTTGCAGCCCTGCCTGGGACAAACACACCCACAAGAGAATGCAACATGTAGAGGGCTCTGCCCAGTGGGTTCCCTAGGCCTGGAACAAGGTCTAATGTTTTTAGCTCTGAAAGAACTTCTAAAAGTCAAACCTAATTTTGACTTTTGATTTTGTTTGCTCTGTCGCTTTCTCCTTTTGTTTTATTTTGGGCAGGTGTTACCATGTCTGGGATCTGTGGGCTCCTGATGGGAATATTTTAAATTTTAGCAAAATTGTAGTTGTGCTTTCTTTCAATACCGGAAGACACTGCTATTAATATTGGGTGTTTAAAGCCTTGTAAAAATGTTTTTCATTATACAAACAGTAGAAAAATAGCTACTTATTAAATGTAGTTACATATTAGAATATTTATTAATACTTGCATAATTTGGTTTATGAGATAATACAACTTTTAAATATTTAGTTGGTTTTGTCACATTTTGTCATCCGCCAAATAATTTGACAAATTTGCCATAAACTCCCTGACATTTTTGCTCAAAAGAGTTAGTTTTGTTCATTCTTTGCTGCCAGACAGGTCATGTATCTTTTCAGGCCTGAAGAATTTCTATCAGCTATTTAAATGCAAGGCCACAAAGAGAAAGCCAGACTCAGGCTGGAGCAGGCTGAACCCGGGTGATTCAGGACCAAAGGAGCTGCAGCACATAATTAAACAGTAACTGCACCCTGCTCCAGGCTTTATATGTGGCAGTGTAAACTGGCTGCTTTTCCCATCAAGAAGGGGAATGTACCCAGTTATCAGAGACGCTGCGTGAACAAGGATGATGAAAACGGTTATCAAGTGACACTTTAAAAGTTTGGAGGTTTTTTTTCTACTACTTAGGCAGGGAATTTGACTAAAGATGGCTGCTGCCAGTTCCCTGCTGCTGAGGGAAGAGGATGCATCCCAGCTTCCCAGCTCTCAGTGCCGGCAGGAAAAGAAAGGGCAGAGCTGGGCATCGGTCTCCCCTTGGCGCTAATGGCAGCCGCCTTTGCTTTTACTGCCTGCAGCTGGGCTCGGAGCCAAGGGAATTATATACAGCCATGGCTGTGTGCTGAAAGGAGGAGGAGGAGGTAGAGTAATCTTTCCCTAGGCTTCTTGCACCTCTTTCTGATGTTGCCCTCGGCAGCAAGATTCTGTTCACCTGTAAGATGGCTCACAGCACTACAACGGGACTGAAGAGATGCTATGAGCTCATTTTTAGGGCAGCAAAAAAAATCTGGCATAAAGCAGCCATATCCTTGTGTTGGCCCTTAGACAAGGAGGTGATACATCCCCACCCCATGCAGCTGAGCAGCACAAGCAGGGAAAGCCTCCAAGCTGGAGCTGACGCCGGCTTCTGGGTTTGTAATGGAGCAGGGGCTGATTTCACAGCACAGACCCTGCTGGCAGGTTTTACATCGTGGTGTCAGCAGCCTTATAGTGATTTTAAAATAAGGTGTGTTGAATCTGATGGGAGAAGAAATATCCTTTAAAAATCTATTGCCAACAAGTGTGCTTTTTGATGGTTTTCAGAGAAGTATCTCAAAAGGAGCAGGCTGTGTGGCTGTGAGGCTCCTTAGGCACATGTGTGATGGTGAATGAGGAAGATACAAACAGGGACGTGCCTGAATTGATGAAGGCAGCCCTGCAGGATGTTCCTACTGTGAATACATGGGGAGGGGAATAGCCTGGAGCTGCCGCAACACTGCCTGAAAACCACAAGCACACAAGCAACAGTACCTGAAGTCTTGTGGCAGGGCCTGGAAATCAGCTCTGAAGAGTTCTCAGCACAGCCTTTCTGAGGTTCTGCTCAGGTGCCATTGCCCTTTATTTGTATGGCAGTGGAGGGGGTGTGTACAAAGGAATATCCACAAGTTTATTCAACTGCCTGGATTTCAAAAGCATTTTTTTTCCTTCAGGATGTATTTGGCCAAGACTATTAATTTATTTGTTCATTGGCATGTAGTGCTGAAATGGAGTCATACCAACTTTTATCTTCTATAAGCCAGATGGGCAGCTTTCCCAAGATGCTGGGTTCTTGCTTTCGCTTCAACCCTGCTGCTGTTATAGGCTTTTGTTGGCTGGCAGACTACTGCCCTGTGCTGTGCAGGTACCCTGGTGTCTGATGGGGGGGCTTATGGAAAGGAATCTGGAGCCATTTCCATGTCTTTGAAGGTGTTTCTGGCTCTGGCGGTTTGCTGACAGCAAGGCCTGTTTCCCTTTATTTCTTGTGCATCTCTTCACTCAGTGGGGTAGTTTCCTGTCATAACTTCAGGCTTGTGTTGCAGCCTTCCCATCTACCCTTTCTTTTTCTTGCTTTGTCCACATGGAGCTCTCTGAGCATAAACTCATTTCTGCCCACGTTCATGCCCTTGAAAAATAATCTTATGTGGGAGGTCAGTTTATTGTAGCAATACACAGGGATTTAGGCAAAGTCAAGAACTCATATTTCATGCTTTGTCCAGGGAAACACATAAGAAGGTGTAATTTTTGCCCTGAAGACCTGTAACAGTATATTCTGCTTAGACTGGTGCATCCTCTAAAGTCATCAAGGGATGTAAGTTATAGCTTCCAGGAAGAACAGCGGGTTCAAATCAATGTAATGCTGTAGGTAACTCATCTGACTGGTGGGAATGAATTGAAAACCAGGGAGGAACAGGAGTGGCTGCATGTGCACTGCGAGGTGACAAAGGTTTGAGCAGCTCAGTGGCTGCTGACTTGCTACATTGGACTGGTAACAGTGAGGAAAAGATCTGAGTCATGCCTGGGACTCCACTAGTGTGAATGAGGTTGTAGGACTGGGCTTCACAGTTTGATCCTTGATTTAACCAAAATTCATATGAATGATTGATTTTACACACATTAAGATTTCTTAAAAAAACAGGGGCAATATTTGAGGATATAAACCTTTGCCAGACTTAGACTTGGAATCTAGTGCAATTTCCATGTTTCACTTGCTTTTTGGTTTTTAATGTATCATGTGATGGAGAACAGAATATCCTGCGGACCTTGGTTTTGTACACAGAAGTGTTTCACTCTCTGTAGTTTAAAAGCCAAAAAAAAACCCAAAAAAGAAACTAGAAGGCAACAGCTGAGTTTGAAAGCAAGAAAGGATTTTCTTGCTAAATGTCCTCAGACCAAGCATATTTAATAGAAATATTAAAGATCACCATCTGTTGAATGCTGGCACTTTATTTAGATTTATCTGTTACAAGTTTATATTTTATGCAAAGACAAACAAAAGGCCTTTTTTTTTTTTTTTTTCAGAGAGTTGGATTGAGCGATGTCTCAATGAAAGTGAAAACAAACGTTATTCCAGTCACACCTCTCTGGGGAATGTTTCTAACGATGAAAGTAAGTAACTTGTCATTCATTTAAAGTGAGTGTGAACATGTCCAAGTACTCATTTCCTGTTATGTAAGTTGCTACAGCTTGATTAAAATTTTAGTACTGCATATTTTAAAGACTCAACTCACTTGACATACTCAATAGTTTTATTATTTTTTTTCTGGAATATTTGCATTTTTTTAAAGAAAATAATACTGTTTATTGGTTAAAACAACCAGAAGAATTTGTGTGTCACTGATTAGGAGGTTGGATGACCTCTAAAATGTGCTGTTAGTCTCAGCTTAGAAGAAAAGCCACCTGTTTCGCTTTTCACTGGTGAACACCATGTGGTCAAAATACGGGAAAAAATGTGCTGTTTTCAAATACTACTATATCAAAACGTAAATAAAAAACCCCTTTCCATTAAGAATTAAACAATTATGAGGATAAAAAAATCACTTACTAAAACATATTGCTTTCTTTTTAGTCAGAGAGAGAAAACGATTATCAATCTAGCTGATTTTAAAATAGTTATTTAATTTCTTTTCTAGTGATAGTAATTTAAGATCTTGATTTTTAGCAATAGCAGGTAAAAAATTACTTCAAAGTAGTTTGAAATAACCAAATTGCTTATTTTTAAAATTGCAAGACAATTTCTAGCTTACAATTTAGTTTTCCGTGTTTATGCAATTTCTATTCTGCTTAATTTGCCTAAAGCAAAACACTCTTCATGCTACTTTTCCTCTCAGGACTTCATATATTCACATTACAAGATATTAATGCAGATTGAATTCTTTAATTCAGTATCTAGTAATTTGCACTTCATAAATTTGTGTTTAGAAAGTATATTTTAAATAGTTTAATTGCTGCAATTCCCTTTTACATTTTTTTGCATTTTCAGAGAATTATTTATTGTGACATTATGGTAAAATTATATGTCTTGTAGCACAATGCTGTAATGGATCACGAAATTTGCTGTGTTGGGGCCTTACTTTCATTTGTCTAGGGATATCTTTGGAGGGAATGTTTCTGTAGGAGAAGGAAGATAGTAGAAAAACGGTATTTATTCATGACTCCCAAGCTAAGAACAGTGGACAAGAATCTTTAAAGATAGATAATGAAACTGGGAGATGTTTGGGGTTTTCTCTTTTCAAAAATTAGGGAATAGAAATTAATTTATCTTTAAAAGATTATAGTGGCTTGTAATGAAAATGCAAACAGCAGCTTGTTATTTTGAATTTTATGTGAGCTTGTGAGAGATACGAAGTTCATTTCACTCTGATGCTTCTGAGAAAGTGATAGAAGAAATCTCTAATGAATGAGATGTGTCCTCAGACTCTTAATAGGGTCAGAATTTGGGATTGTTAAATGTGCTTTAAATGTGAGCATGAGATTCCATGTAGCTGGAAACGAGATCCTGTGTGGTTAACAGGAGCAGGTGTTTCACACAGTGGCATTGAGAAGATGGGATGGTGGCTCCTTCTGTTTTCTGGTTCTGGAATTAAGGGGCAAGCAATGATAATGAAAGGCAGTGAATTTAGAACTGATAAAACAAATACATAAATGATTTTGTTCCACTATTCGTGTGCAGAAGACATTGTCACAGCATATAATGGAAACCCAAATGAGAGGCAGAGTTGATTTTATCTAGCTTCCTTCTTAATAGCCAGTTCTTCCAGATGCTTCCTTTGCACTGATTACCAGCATTTCTGCAGTGCAGATAAGAGAATTAATCCACCTGAAAAGTCATCCTTGTTTTGAGGGGGAGGTGAGGGAGGGGAGAAGGTGAAGAGGAAGAAGTAGGAAAGCAAAATAAACCACAGCAATAATCTGTGAAATCCAGAACAAACTAGAAGTTTCACTGTAGAAATCATCGTCCTACATGCTCCTTTCTAGCCATCGAGTTCTTTCTAACATTTTTCTAACAGGGCCCAAACACCAAGAAATTTCCAAACCATCGTGTCATTCTTTGTCCAGCCTCTGTCATACATTTACAACAAAAACAGGAGGCAAAATGTTTTGAGAAAACCGACATAACCCTGTTTGAATTCTTTAAAATGGTGATCAAATTGCATTAGTGTAGTTCCAGTTTTCATCTGCAATCAAAAGAAAGCCCAATCCACCTTTCTCTTGACTAGTATTTTGTCTCTACATACATGAGGTAGCTGTTGGCTGGACTACCAGAGATAATGTAGGTTTAGTTTTCAGCTGGGGTGGTTTTTTTTTAGGCTTTGGCTCTACTGAGTATTATGAGAACTTGTTCTGTGAACCCATATTGTTCTTACTCGGCATAATGCTTGCTCTTATGACTGTTTTTTTCTGGGATGATTTTAGAGTTCATAGGGGTTTAGGGCAGGAATAATAATATTGCTGGTCTCCTTTTCTACAGCTGAAGTATGCAGAAACATACTTCAGGCCACAGGAGTCCTTTGCAATCTTCCATTCTTATCCAGATACCCCCAGGCCTCTTGAACCTGCATTGCACTGGGAAAGGAAGCGATGACTCATAGTCATGGATTCACATCATCTCTGTGCTTCCTGGGGTGCTTTTTACCCTTTTGGAACATTTTATGACCTCTTCCAAACCACAATTTTTACAATCTAATATAAAAATTTTCACTAAATTTTATTTCACTTTCCAGCTTTTAAAACACTTTTTCTGCTGCCACTTCCACTTTCCACATTAGTCAAAAGATTCACAGGAAAAAGGAATGATACGACCTTGTAGCTAGTAATTAAAAAAACCCAACTGCATAACATTTTCTGTGTACTGTGCATTGAACCAGGTTATCCAAACTGAAATAGAGGTCTGGAAGAACATAAAGGTTTATGAAAGTTTCAACTTCAGTTCCGTGGGGAAAGAACTATAATGTTCCTTGATGAAGTGGAAGGGTTGCTTGTCCAAATTTTCTTGCTTATTTGGAAATGTGACTGTGAAGACTTCCTATGAGATAAAAAAGAAAATATTCAGACTGCTTTTTGTGCTTCAAAAGTAGTGTTCAAAATCCATGTTCATACTGGCTGTAATGGACAACAGCTTTTTTTTTTTTTTTTTTTTTAAGCATTAAACCTTTTTTTTTTGGTAAAAAAAAAAAAAAAAGTTTAAAAAAGATCTACTTGTTTTCATGGAAATTTTCCTTGGAGAAAATTCTTTCTTTTTCAGTCATACCTACTGAGAGAGAACTATGCCCCCATGTTTCTCAGAGGATTTTAAAAGATCCCACTGTTCTAAAAGCATGGAATACACGTTAATGAGCCTGAATCTCATTTATGACTACATGTAAGTAAGAGACAAGATACCTTTGTACTATAATTTAATTTTGGCTAAGGCCAAATCAGTTTTGAGAACAGTGAGAATCTGGCCTGCAGGGGGTACAGAGGAAGTGGATATTCCTCTGAAAAATGGGCAGCTACCTGAACTAAGGGAAGGATTTTATCTATATAAAGATACTAACAGCATGTTAGCTACTAAGTGGTTTTGAGACACATGCAGGCAGCACTGGAAAGTACGGGACTCTCTAATTACCATTGGAAAAAAGAACTTAGCTCCATTTTAGTTATGATAAACAGACTAACACCAACACAAGTGAAGACACACCAACAAGAAAGGTGTCATCACTTTGGGTTGTTCCACTCTCTGTGTTCAAGGCAGCAGGCTCAAAGCTGCTGAGCACAATTCCTGTTGTCTCCATGTCTTGCACCAAGAAATAAGAAATCCCTTGAGCTATACCAAGAATCAGACAGCAACAGTTAGAGAATACCACTGAGAGCTCTGGGAAAGCCACAAAGATACAAACACACACAAGATACAAACAGGACTCTATTTGGGTGGCTTTGAAACAGAATTTTGGAAGTAAGATGGAGCAGTTAGCAAAGAAACTTCCATGGAGTTTGGGACAAAAAGATTCTCTGATATCTTTGGGAGCCAACAAATACTGTTTTTCTATAAAATTGTTGATTCCTGTGTACGATATTTGAAAGCCCCTTCTATGCTGAGAGCTTTAGCGGCAAATGTCTAAGCTATTCAGTTTGCGATGAGTACCACGTTGTCCCCCTTGAAGACATCTTTCCTTGAGATGCTGGTAGTCCTGGCAGTGGAATGAGCACAATAGATGAGTTTCTCTCTGAGGTGCTGCGTGTGAACCCCTGCAACTCTGAATTGAAGAAGATTTTTCCTTGTGACTTCAAGCCCTTTTGGATTTATCACAGAAAAATTGTCATGCCTCTTCTTTGACAGTGTCTCGAAGCAGGACTTCTTTTCAGTGGCTCTGTTTCCTTTTCCTACAAAATAGGCTGGACTTTAAAAGTATTGAATTTTAAAAGGAATTACTTTATTTTAATCTACAGTGTTGTTTTGATGTGAATTGATAAAATGATGGTCAAAAAGTAAGAAATGCTGTTTTCCCTTCCCTCTTTCATGCTAGACAAAGTGATCTGGTATCAGACCTGAGTCAAGAGTCAAACATTCTCTACTTGATACGGACACCATTCGATGCCCTGCTGCCTGCTAAAATATGAAGTATAGGGATATTTATTATTTTCTCCTAGTCAATTATTTGATGAGACTATATTAAACTAGACAAGGTAGAATTAAAAGCTTGTGTATGTAATAATGAAAGTTTGTGTTTCTAGTTCCCATCTATTCCTGTACCATCTGCAATCCTTTCCATCTTTTTAGCAGAAAAGTAAAAGTTTGGCTGGCAGCTGGTCCATTGGCAGAAAGCAGTCACACTACTTTCTTGTACAGAGAATTGATTTTGGGGTGACAAGCACTAACTGTGAAAACTTTAGCTTTGTTGAAAATCCGGTTGTTCAATGGAAACTAATGCTTAAAGAAATTTTTTGAGTTACAATTGAAATCCATCATTCTCCTTGATTTTAAGGGACAATTAGGGGAGGATGCTGAGGCATCTTGAAGAAGGATCTCCAGGAAGTAAAAATACCTGAGGAAGGAGGCATAAATTGCAGTTTGTGACCTAACTGTTAGTTTGTGTTGTTAAAATGAGTCCTTATGTGGGAGGAGCTGAGCATGGCTGGCGTGAAGCGTGTCTGAGGGCAGGTTAGCTAAAACACCTGCTCACAGCAGCTCACTTTTAATGCAAATGAAAAATAGCTGCGGGCGGGGGAATGGAAAGGGCGTAGAGATATTCTGTAACTTAGATATTGACTTGATGTTCGATGTCTGCCACGCATCCAGAGGGGAATTCAGCCGCCTTAGCCCAGGTGGAAGCCATCCCGTGACAGATCCTTGGGCGTGCGGGGCGGCAGCCACGGCCACTCGGCATTCAGGCCCCGTGTGCCGGGTCTGCAGCACGCCGGCCGCCTGCTTAGGAAAAACAAACGAAACGCACAATTTAAAAGTGATTTGAGATGTGTATGTTGGTCCTGTGCGCTGAATAGAAGCGGGCCCTGAAAGGCAGGGAGGGAGTGTGCGGCCCAGTAATGAGGAGCCCATTGTCATGCAGATGCAGGAGGGGGCTGCGCTGGGGGTCCGCGGGGAGCTGCGGAATGGGATTTCCTGGCGCTCAGGGGAGCGGCCGCGGGATAAAGGATGTTCGGTTGGCACAGCTTCCCGTGGGGAAGGCAAGAAATCCGGGGGGACGAGGGCTGCACACAGAGCCTTCCAAGCTGGGATGTTATTCCTTGTGTATTTGTGTGCGTGGGTTCCCGGGACAGCACAAAAGGCTTCCCAAGAGGGTCTGATGTGCAGAGGAGATAGCGCGGCTCCCAAAAGATCCAGCATCATAAAGGCTCGCTTAAATAACTTCTGAAAGTTGATTACGTGAAGAAATGCGACTTGCAGCGTGGTGTACAGTTTTACCTCGTTGCTTAGGTATCAAAGCCGTCTATGCTGAATGCTTTCATCAGGGACAAAGCTGTTAAAATCTCAAAATGTTTTTGATACGACACTGTTTTATTACAGAATACCCTTCTGGAGCTGCTGATTGTGCTCCACTCTGCTTTCACCCAGGAATGTTTTATACATTTAACAAAACATGATTTAGTGGGAATCATTCTACACATATTTCTAGATTGTTTCTAAAGAACAAGCACAAAACAATATTTGAAATTTAATTTCAATTACCTTTTTTTAAATTCATCTTTTATCCAAATTTTTGGAAAGTCAGCAAATCAGAGTTGCTTTGAAAACAGTTAATGTGGAGAATTACCAGAGAAATCATTTGAAAAGGAATAAAGTGTATTATAGAATATACACTTCTTCTCATTCAGAATTAACCTCTGTAAATTTATAAACACCTAATGTTAGGATCAAACAGTGGCTGTACCTCATTAGTTTAAATGCCTTATCTAATACAATACTGTGTAAGACAACAGTTCCCTTACAGCGACTGAAACTGTTTACATGTTCTGACATGCTGGTGGAGACCTAAGAGTGCTTTTTTTTCCATATAAATTTGTCCTTTTCAATGTCAATATTCCTAGGCATCACTCCGCTCCCGCTATCAGTGATAGCTGCAGGGTTAAGCAAACATTAAGCAGTATCTACAAATGGTAATTTAGGGAACATCATTATTTACATTTCCAAAATTTAGCACGATTTTGAGAAAGCTTTGGCACTTGAATACATTTTAATTTTTTAAAAAATTGTTTTTATTAGTTTAAAAAAAATTCTTACCTTTCAAAAATTATTTGTTTTTAAAATACAATTCCTGAATTCCTGAGAAATTCCTGATGAAATTACATAGCTTTTTTTGTTTGTTTCTTAACAGATGAGGAAAAAGAAAATAATAGAGCATCAAAACCGCATTCAACTCCAGCTACACTGCAATGGTAAGATGCCTTTTAAAAAAATCACGAAAATCTATTAGTGGTTTTTTAACGCATTTTCCAGATGAAGGAATAGAGTTCTTGGCCATCTTAAAGATACTTTCACTGTAAGTATTTAATGTGCCCGTTTGTAACCTGTACAGTATTTCTCAATAAATCTTACAGGATTTGTTTGAACAGATGAAACTTCTGATACAGTTTAGAAAATCCACTTAGCATATTTATTTGCCACCTTGCTAGCTGATTATTTATGGTTTGTCATCATTGTTACATTTATTACAAAAAGAAAACTGGTACTGAGATTTTTTTCCAAGACTCACATTTGTTCCAGCATCTGATGAAGCTCAGCCTTGCCAACTGTTTTACAGACATGAGATCTCTAATTTAATGCAGAAGACAACAAAAGGAAAGAGCTTGAGGTTTGATTCATTCATTTGCCAAAATCCCCTTGCAAAGTAAGTGAGGAGAAAAAAAGGAAGGGTTATTAGGAAGAGGGAGAGGATAGTTTGAGAGCTAGTCTACAGTGATATAAAAAAACCCCAAGTGCTGTTCCCTGTCATTTGTAACAGTATTTTATTCTGTATGTTCTGTGTACTTGTAATTCTGACATCCCTTGCTATAGGTCATCTCTTAGACTTTTGTTGACTTTTGCCTCAATTTAGGGTTTTAATTCTTGTTTAGATTTCTTAATATTGTAAGTGATCAAGTGTCTTTTGAGAAGATCCCTGTATTTGGCAGAACAGAGCTCTGTTACAGAGAAGCCTCTGAGAATGCTTATCTGAAATCCCATAGCCTTTAGCTTGTTTTAAGCCTTTTTAAAGAAAGACCTTTACTTTATCCATAAGTACCTGAAGTACTTGTACTTTCTGGATGAAAAGGTAAGATTATTGGTAAAAAATGTGGAGGTTTTGAAGCAAAATGTTAGTAAACATTTTTCCCTGTTTCCATCAGTCTCTTGGGAGACTTCACTGAAAAGAACAGCAAAGAATAATTTATTCAGTGTATTTTTCTCCATTTTTCTGCCTGTGAAGTTACATGATTCTGTGAAATACATACAAAAATTATTTTAATTATTTCTTCTAAATTTGCTTTTTAAATTTGAATGGTGAGGTTTCTAAACCAAAAACCTCAAGACCTGTGCATTGATTTTGAATAGGTAGCTGCCAGTATTTGTATCACAAAAGTCCTGTTTTTCCGAAGTTCGGGAAAAGTGAACGACTTTTCTTTAACAGACACTCAAGAAAGGGAGTGACTACAGATAAAAAATTATTAAAATAATAATGAAACGTCATAGTGTTATTTTATTATTTTTCATTATTCACTCCCACAGCTTCAACACAGTTCAAAAAGGTTAATAAAGAACTATTTAGCTAAAATAAAATAGCAAGCAGGTCTTACCAGTCCCAGATTCAGAGTGTTTATTTTGCAGTGAAGTCATTTAAGAGCCTTTTCCACAGGAGCAAATAATGTTGTAGCCAAGAAGCCAGCATTAATTAGAACATCCAGCGATACTGTTCCCAACAGAAAACATGCAAATACAGTAAACAGTCTTTTGCCAAATACTTTCAAGCTTCGTCAGTCATAAAGGTTAGTAAATCCCTAAACTCCTGGGATATCGAGCCCTGCTGGAATGTAGTGTGCACACTAATGCTCATTCAGCAGTGTTTGCAGTTGAATCCTAGAATTTTGGTTCTGAAAAGGCTGCTTGCAGCTTCTTCCTTTCTCTCTTGCTAGTGTACTGGCTTACTACGTGTCTGTTGTATTATGTTTCTTACATGTTGAGGTAGGTCAAATGTTCTCTCCTTTGAGTCTTGTGGAGCACTTGCAATTTCCTCCATTGATTTTCCACCCAAAATTCCATGAGGTAACAGAAAGCAAAGAAGTTTTCATATTTTAAATCTTTCTGCTGTCAAAGTGAATTATATAATTGGCTGAATTTATTAACAGGTATGTAGGTAAAAAGTTTCCCAGCTTACTAGCCATACCTACAGAACCAATATCTGATAGTTCCCATATGCTTTTCAACATATGTACTGCAGCTTTGAATTGGTATTTCTTGGAGAAATTGACATACTAAATAAAGTTAGAAGCTCAAAAGTTAGGGTCAAAGTGCTAAAGCAGCAAAATTATTTTGAGTGAAGATATGCAGTTTCTACTGTTCTGGAAAGTCAGACACATCAGCATTGGGTTATTTGTACTGCAGTAGCACCCATAAACTGTTGTGATCAGCACTGTAGAGTTGGTGCACAGAGCACTTCCTGGAGGTGTAGCTTTACATGTTGGACAGGTATTTTTTACTCAGGTGTGGTGGTTAAACCTCAACTAACAAATACCACACAGCTGCTCACTCCTTCCCCTTCCCTGCTCTCGCTGGGATGGGGAGGAGAGTCGGGAAAAGGTAAAACCCATAGGCTGAGATAAGGACAGATGAAAAATTAAAGTAAAATAAGATAATCATATAATAGTAGTAGTGTTAATGAAAAGGAAAAAGAGTAATAAAATCCCAGAAAAAAAGAAGTGATGCACAATGCAGATGCTCACCACCTGCTGACCAGGGCCCAGCCTGTCCCTGAGCAGTGATTGACACCTCACAGCCAACTCCCCCAGATTATTTACTGGGTATGATGTTCTGTGGTAGGGAATATTCCTTTGGCCTGTTCAGGTCAGCTGGTCTGGTTGTAGGCACCCCCAGCTGCTCCTCACTGGCACAACATGGGAGACTGGAGAGTCCTTGACTTGGAGTAAGCGCAACTTAGCAACACATGAAAGTGTTATCAACATTATACTCATACTAAACCCAAAACACAGTGCAGTACCATTCACTAGGGAAAAAGATAACCCTTTCCCAGCCAAAAGCTGAACATCAAACCTCATACCAAGTATTTGCACACACAGGGAAGACTAAAAAATGTATCTGAGTGTTCCTTGGGCAAGCACGTGTCCTGTCTTCTAGTAGCAATCTCTGTGCTGGATTCAAGAGGTAGAATTGGTGGGGTAAATTATTGACCAGTTTTCAGGATACAGTACCAAACTGCCCTTGTTCTGGCAAATGGAAACCTCACAATTGTCTGCAGCATCTGGTGTCTGCCAAGTTAAAACTAGTTATGTTTTTACTGTTAGATGCTATTGCCATTTGAGCTAGTGAAGGTGATGGAGTGTCGAAAAACAGAAACTGAGGAAATCTCAGGTGGAACAAAAAAGAAGAGGAAGAAGGCAGTAGGGAAAGCATAGCAAAAACATAAGGGAAATATGTACATTTTGTCGCATGGTTCATATTGCCATCAGCTTTATTAGTTATTCCTTGTCTGGGATCTTGCTGTAAAGAGCAAATTATATCAATCCCATAGGGAGATATCCTTACTGTTTGTGCCTCTCCAAAGGTGAAATATGTTGAACATTTTAAATGTGGAGGATGAGAATAGCTGAAGCCAAGAATCGTGTCTGGATGACTGTCAGCCTGGCTAAATAGCCTTTTCCTGGAAACAGGAATGATGCTTTTGTTTTGTTTCATTGATGACACAAAATGAAGTGAAAGGCCTGGTAAATGTAGCATTACTGCCAAATACATCATAATTGAGGAAACTGCCAAATACATCATAATTTGGGAAGCTACACAAGCTTGAATTTAACTGTTAAGGCATGAATATAGCAATACCTGATATTCTGTGCTTACCCCATGTTCCTGTGCTCATTATCATCTGTAAAGCTATAGCTTGACTCTAAAGTTTTAATGTTTATTTCAGTGGTGAACTGGTTGACCAAGTTTGGTGTGTTCAGTTCCCCAAATAAAGAATTATTCAAAGTACAGACAACCTAATCTCATGGTTTACAGTGCAGGTACTCTGAATAATTTTGAAGCTAAAGTCAACAAAACTATTTTATTTTCTGCAATTTTTATAAAAAGAATTTTAAAAGAGCAAGGTAAAACATAGCTAAGGAATGGATTCTCCCCAGATTCATACTTCCTTATATGTTGTTAAACTCCATCAAAATTAATCTGTTCTAGAATCTCCTACATGATTAATAGTTGTTAAAATCACAGTTGTTCTGTGATGAGATATAAAAATAAATCTGTAACAACACTACAGAGGTGACTGATATAGTGTCATTTAATCTAGAACTATGTAAGTGTATATGGAGGGAAGCAGTAATAGGGACACAGATAAAATTGTCATTCCTGTGGAAGGATTAAGGCCTTTATTCCTATACTGTAGTGGTACAAAAGGTCTCATTGTCAGCTACTGGATTTCACATGGCTTTATTACAACACTATATAAACTGTTTATATATATATATTTTATAACTGGTAATGATTTGTTAGGTAGGAGATTACATTAATTATTTTTCTACAATACTGTAGAATGAAGCTGGATTCAAAATATGATAAAGTTGTTAAATAAAAGACAGGAAAATAAAAGAAGTGGAGCAAGATGGGGTTTTGATCATTAAAAAAAGTTCAGGTATAATGGGGCATTGTTCAGTGTCAGACTAATGACTCTCTGTGAAAGAGGGGAGAAAAAGAGAAAAATTCATCAGATATGAAGAGAAATAATTAACTGCTTTTCTTTCTGTCCTGTCTTAGTCACGGAAGCTGACATTCCAATTAGCAGCTATAGTATACAAACGAACTCTCCAGGTTTTGAAAGGAGGTTTTGTTAGAGCACTATGAAATTGAGGAAAGATGCCATGATGATATTTCTGTAGAAACCAGGGAAGAATAGATGTTGCCCATACAAACTGATTCCATTCATCTAGCCGGATATCTTATTAAAATAGTTTGCAGTCACAAATGATCACGATAACTGAAATGGAAGGTAGGTAGGTCCTGAAAAAGGCAATGAAGGAGAGAAACAAGATATTTGGAAGATGTTCTACAGCTATCAAATGGCAGGGGATTATTTGATGTAAAACAGGAGATTTTTGAGAATACATATTTATTTTTTAATACAATTAAGAGGAAGTTGCACCTAACTTCATCTCTTACCCAGCAAGGCAGACATGCACATGTGTGACTGTAGATGCCTGACTGACTCCATCACTGACAATAGTAATTATGGTTTAATGTTAAGTGTATATGTTAATACCTCTTGAACATCTTTGGGTCAGCAATCATAAAAATGGCATTTCAAAGGAATGTTTCTTCTAATCATAAATCTATAGATTAGAAGATTGAGACCAGTTTCAAGCTTTAAAGATGAAGCATATGCTTGCTCATATATTTGACATATAATTTAAAATTTTATAGTTATATATTTGCATGTATGAAAAAAAGGATAATTTCTAAAAGGTAGAAGAGGATGTTATTTCACTGGGTTTTTTTCAGCATTGTATTCAGATTGTTGTTTCTTTTTATTTTTTTCACTTTGCTCATAAACAATAGCAAGAAAATATTACACAATAAGATTTTGTGAAAACTCTTGAGTATTAGCAAATTATTTGCTTTAGCCACATCTACTTCCTCAAGGTAAGCAATTTTGCAGCTGGACAGGAGGTGAAAAGTGTGTCATGAACCAAAGGTGATGTGTTCTGTAAAGAAGGAGAGAATACTTCCTCTCAGTGAATCTTTATTTTTTCATAGTTGTACATGTATTTGTTTACTGCAGGGTGCTTTTAGGGTTTAATAAATTGCTGGGAATCCACAGTCTATGGTTTTGATAGCAAGTGTGAACCAAACGAAGCAGGTTAAGTATTATGGGAATTAATTGGAAGGAGCACTTAGGAACAAAGCAGACAAAATTTAGTAGAGAAGAGGAAGTCAGAATATTTGGTCTTAAAAGTTGAAGCTTTGTATACTATTTGCCATACAGGACATCCAACATACTTGCAGTTCTCTCTGTTTGATATTTGCTTTTTAAGGCTGGAGGAGAACTATGAGATTGCAGAAGGTGTTTGCATTCCTCGAAGTGCTCTCTACATGCACTACTTGGACTTCTGTGAGAAAAACGACACACAACCTGTTAATGCTGCCAGCTTTGGGAAGGTAAGTCTAAACTGCACTATCCCACCTTAAAATCTCACCTGGTTCAGGTGCATTTGTGTTATTGAAAAGAATTAAATCTTTTACTGTTAGAGACAGAGGTATATGAATGAAATCTCTTGTGTATTCAAGTTACTGGACAAAGGCTAAGGTCGTAAGTATTTTGATGGTTGGAATAATTTCTAACCATGGCTAGGCTCCAGGGTACATCAGTCCCCAGTCTAGCGGATGGTGCTATGGTACAAAAAACTGGCAGTTAATATTGAATTGGAAGTTGAATACAAGCCAATGTAAATGCATTTACATTATGACGTGCATGGCTTAAATAAATGTATAATTTTTAAAAATGGAGGGATAAAATTGAATTCTGGAGCGTGTCTGTGCTGTTCTTGTAAGCATGATATGGAGATCCCTGAATTTATAATATCAAATGATGTGGCAAATTCATATGGTGGAGTACAATGCCTCTGGATTTAAAATTCCAGTAAGCATCTAGCTGCTTTTGTGTGCATAGCAGGTACAGGCTGCCAAACTATCCAAGTTATCTTTCCACTGTGATTCCTTGATTCTTTATGCTTCCCGTTACAATCCTGCTCTAGTAAGAACCACTGGTTAACTCCAGATTCACAGTGGAGATGGACTCCTAGCACAGACGTAGCTGTGCATCATCTGGGTGTGAGCAGTAAAGTTCTACACTGGTAGCAGATATTAATAGCTGGCTAGAAGGTTACATAAAGTTTGTATTTTGGATTTGCTGGTCAGATATTTTCCTCTCAGTGGAAAACAGGATGATATTTAAAACTGAAATTCTGTCATAGAACGTGTCACAGGCCTTTAAAATCTGTAGGCTGTGAAAAAACCGAAGTGTAGAGTTTGCCACTGTTTTTGAAATGCTAGCAAGCATGAATCTGAAGCCCATTGTCCTGCAAGCTGTTCTCTTTTAGTGTTTGCAACATTTGTCCTATAGAAGTTCTGGGTATTCAAAGAAGGAAAAATGTTTCTAGGGTAAGTGCCTGTGTAAAGAGTAGGTGAAGGATGTATTTAATGAGGTGACATTTTCTATAGTGCATCTTTAGGCAGGCAGTTTGGCAAGGAAAATAAAGTGTACCATGTTGCAACATTACTGTGTTTGTTGTGTCTTGAAGGCCTGCATAACTCAGTAGATTCTGTGTCAGGTTTCTGTTTAAATACACTGCAGAATTGTGAAGGAAGTTGGTCATTGTATATATTATTGCTACCAAGTGATAAGTATAGTGGCAACATGTAATTTAGAAACAGTGAAAATAAGAAACAGATTTCAGGTAGGCTGACACATTTACAACATGGCTCAATTTTACACAATGCTACCTCTGCTGCTGCTAAAAACTTCTGTAAATTGTAAGGTGTAAATATTCCAGAATTATTCCATCAGAACATAAATTTACCAGGGATTTCACCATTTATGTGGCAGGTTTGTTACACTGTTTAATATTGCATCCCCCTTCTCTCCTGCCTCTCATACATAGACATGTTCATTGGTAGGAGTCTCTTGACCTCGTAGGACAGGTATTATGGCTTCCATCCAAAAATCAAGTAATTCCAATGTGTTTTTCATGTACTGTGGTCCAAGTGTTTTCCTCTCTGTTGCAATAGAGTCCTGAAGCAGTGTTGCATGAAACTTTTAACCTCTTTTGTGGAGGGGAAGGAAGCCCTTCACGATCATCATGGTACTGTTTCACACTAGTACTTTGGTAGCCATAACTTCTACATCTGGGAACTGGCACTTCTGCACTCATCTGTCCAGGAACTTCAGACAACAAGGGGGGGCAGATATAGAACTGAAACCAGCTTCTCCATCTGCAAAACCTGAGAATATCCCACTGATTCTTTCCAGCCTCTTACTGCTAACAAAATGCACTGAACAGATAAAAAGATCTGTAATGCACATCTGCATTCTCTCAATAGCATGCAGTCACCTTCTCCTTTGGAGCACAAACAAGTCTGAAATTTTAGCCAACATTCATTATCATGTAACTTAAATACCATATTGGCAAGGTGTGCTGCATAAATGCCTTGGAGGCAGTTGAAGCACTGCAGTGAAGTAGGTTCTATTTGAGGCATTCTGCACTTAGCTGCTGCAACAGAGACCCAGGACCCTTTCCTGATATTGGGAAATATCAGGAGCCCTGCAGTTGTCGTCTCCTCATGAGAAAGTAGCTAGTTGTTCTGTGAAATTGTAGACAGTTTGCCTTTCAGTACACCACACTGAATTTATAATTCATCTCCAAACTTTAGCTCTGTGGGCAGCGTTAAATATTAAGAGTTTTTCTTTAACAAACTGGTAGTATTTAGAAAGAGACATGGAGTTCAGCACATTAAAACAAATTGTAGTAAGCAACAGCATTTTCTGTTAGACTTCTAGGATGTGGACTGGACCTTAGACACTTGGTAATACTGCATTAATGAAACCAAAATTGCTCTGTGGAGTAGAGAAATTAACAGAGAGACAGTAATACAGACTGTTTTCTGAGGAAAGCAAACTAATAGCAATTGAAGGAACAAGAAGAGGAAAGAACAGAAATACTGTATAACTAAACACCTTTTAAAGAAGCCACCTCTACTCTTAGGCCACAAAGAATATATAAAATCAGGAACACTCTAATATGGCTATTAATGGGATATTAATATCACACTTCTGATATGACAAAGTGAGTTGTAACTTTGTTAGTCAAGATTTTGGTGTTTTACTCACTCATTTAACATGCAAAAATTACAGGCAGTTTTATCTATACCAGCATTTGCCAATCTGCTTAGCCTGCCATTACAGCACTTTTAATTGTATGCTAAAGACAGAACTCGGTATTCTTCCTTAACTAAACTTAACTAAATAGTAATCAGGGAGGGCCCTGTAATTTGGTGGTTACAGCTCAGCATCAAGTGCAGAGTCCAGCATTAAACTTCTGCTCTTACTGTAGACAGCTAAGCATATTATATTTTGATTTTGTGCAGAAGTGAGGCAGAAAAACTAAAAATGTTCCATGGAACCAACGTGAGAAGACAGGGAGGTACAGCGAGGCAGGGCAGGTGTGTCACTGAGTTATTAACAATTAAATGTTGCATATGAGAACAAGCTCTCTCACAGTGAACGTGTTTAGACTGTGAATTAGTCTGCAGGCAGAAGCAGTGAAAGCCTTGTTGCTGAGGTCACTTAAAAAGGACGGCAGCCTTGTGCCCCTCAGCCGTGTGCTGCAAATGCCTTGGGCTCTGCTCTGGGACCTTAGGGCTCTAGAGAGCAGCTTAAGGTGTTCCCAGCTGAAAGTTCTGCCACTGCCTGCTGCAGGGAAGGTTGTGCAGATGTGTGTTTGTTTGGGGGTTTATGTGAGCAACATGTTAACATAAAATGCCGGTGATCATTAACACACTGTGCAAAGAGTTATGGTGGATGATGACTCTGACTTCTCATTCTTATTGGGTTTAATTGCAAAACCGAAATCATTCTGAATAAGGGCCTTCACCAAATCAAAAAGCAGGAATGTTTTGAGCATTTCCAAAGCCCTTACTAGCTATTGTGTAGGAGTGGGTGCCAAAAGGCTCTCCCGCCTCTACCATTCCTCCCAGCTGTTAGCTGTGTTGGCAGGTTTTTGAGCTTCTCTTTCACTTTAATTTCCAACACTAATTTTTTTTTCTGGTCTCTTCTGTGACCCTGTATTTACACTATTTTCTTAGGCAGAACCCTCGAAGATATAATCTTCCTCATCTGCAACCATCTCTCCTATCCTCTGTGTCCTCAGTTCATTGCTTTAAATTTACTAGGCTGTGCTAATTCCCGTGCTGTGACCAGCCACATCTCTCTCCCGGAACACCGAGAGACTTGCGGTGAAACCGCTTTGCATCCTCATGAGCCTGAGCTCTTCCCAACTCCCATGTGCCCCCTGGAGGATAAATACTTTACTCCTCTGGTTTTTCTCCTTCCCTTTTGCAGCTTTCCTGCCAGGTCCTTTGACAAACAAATTCATATTTTAAAAGGAAAACGAAGGTTGTTGACACTTCTCAGGGTGGTTCTCCCCCAGTCTGAGGTCTCTTTACATCATTTTGGCATCTTAAAAGATGTTTGGCACCTTGAAAGATGAAACATGGATGCATGCTCACACAAATTTTGTTGCTCCCTGACTGGCTTTGCTGTAAGTGAAAATTACATTCCAATGAATGTATTTTAGAAGATAAAGGCAAAGTCCACAATAGACTTGTAATATTGGTTAGGAAAGAACCTTTTTCCCCCAATAGTTTACTTTACTCCAGGGGGGTACAAGCTGTACCAGCCAGATTCCTTTTTCATCATGATGCACTGTCTCTATGCCCAGAAGTTTTGCTTGCAGGACTGCTCCTCCAAGCATGAATAGGATAAATAAGATTTACAGTTTCCTGCTGTCATACTATGTGATTTTAAAGTTTGAAAAGGGCAGAAAAGACCTTTACTGAAACCTCTTTGATAATAGCATTGTGATGTGATTGCATTCTGATTTGTCTTTGTATTGAAATGCCCATATCAGGAAATTGCCTGCTGATGTTCATAAGGAGATACTCTCCTGAAGATGCATTTTTTATTTCTTTGCTCTCAATTTGCTCTTAAGTAACCTCAACAGTAACTGGTATAGTAGCGCCGAATTTACTCTTAGTGTTCTCTTCTGATAGATTAAAACAGCACTTGCTTTATTATGACTAATTTCTACAACATTGAATGCAAAAATAGAACTGAGGAAAAATCAATATAAATGTGAGGATGTGGTTTCTCTTATTGCACTGAGTCAGTCTGTCAATGCTATCTGAGCAGTCTCCTGTTTTCCTTCATCCCTTTTGAATATCTAGGATTCCTGACGAAGAAGTTACCACCAGTATGAGTTTTATTCGCAATTCTGAATCTTCTAGGCCAAGCTCCTCTGATGAGACCATAATAACACAAGTGCTGCAGAAGTAGGCAGTGCTTGCTGGTGTGGGGAACAGTGATCCTGCAGTGTAGCTGGAAAGGTCTTTGCTCTCTTGGCTCTACTTTGCTGATTCTTGTATTATTGCAGGTTGCTGACTATTGCATTTTTCTTCTTGAGCTTGGGGAGTCAAAAAACCAGTGAGGACACCTCAGTTTCTCTGGAGTGACTTTTCCTTTCTCAATGCCCTACAACAATGGGATTTTTAATGTCTTTGCCACTTCAAGCATCTGGCTTCCAGTTAGGCTTTAAGCATGGAGTGTCCCCAGGACTTCTTTACCTCATGCCTTGTCAAACGTCCCAGAGGCTGTGCTTACAGCACAGGGTCTGCCAGAGTGCAGGGATCCTGGCGCTCAGCAGTTTCCCACAGATGGGCTTGGTGATGGCAGGCAGTGTGCTGGCACCAGTACAGAGCAGGGTGAGTTGTGCAGGAGTTTAGATCTGCTTGGCTTCAGCAAGTTAGCACCAAAAGTGGCTGCAGCTCAGCTAAGGATCTGAGGCAGAGCACTTCGTGTTTGCAGCTTTGTTGGGATACAGTAATCTGTTTGATCATGCCTCAAGCTGAATTCTATCTGGCTTGAGGAACTGCTGAAGGAGGATATGGTTTTATGGAACATAGATGAATTTGAGGAGAGGCCTTGTAAGCTTCATAGCAGTGTCCAGTTCAGCTGGAGTTCCTCACAGAATCTAGTCTCCATTGCAGGCAGAGTTGGGCTTGACATTAGAGAAAAGGGCAGAAAGTTTTTCTGCCTTGCTTTGTTGAGCTTGATCAATTGAGCTGTATCAGTGGTAGAAACAAGTTCCTATCCTATAGTTAGACCATGCCCTATTCCAAAATTTAGGAGAGTAAGTCTCCAATTAAATGGAGAAATGGGAAGGTTATTGAATCTTTACGGTCCACAGATCTGCTGTCAAGAGTACTGAGCCTGTACATTGCACTCTTCCCTCCTGGCCACACAAGTAAACAAGAAAGGGGTAGAGAAGTACAGACACAGTCATGCCTCTTCTCCTTTTGTTTACACAGTTTGGTGGATTTGAGAGACAGAAATGGTGGTTTGGAGTACTTTGATTATGCTCTTTCATATCAGTGGATATTTCTCGGTGCAAATTTTCTTGACCATTTCCTCAAGATGATATGATGTTGATCAGCCCAAGCCATTTTGAGCCAAAAGGAACCTCTTAACACAGGTGTTAATAACAACACCTGTCTCAGAGCAGGAGTTTGAAAAGCACTGAAGCATTTGGGGAAACCCTGGAATGACCCAGCTGGAACAGTACTGGGTCAAAGATGAATGAGCCAAAACCCCTTTCACTTATAAGATTGAGGACATCAATATTGCTTGTGTTTCACAGCAATGAGAATAAGGAAAGCACAGTTCTGTGAGAATATAGCTGTGTTTGGTATCACTGACTTCTTTGCTGCTGCCATGGGAAAGAATATTAAGACTGAAACATGACAATAGAAGTTGGCAAATAAACACACATTTTCTATACCTGACTTCACAAAAGAAAAGCATGCTGTCTAGATATGGGACCTGAAACCTGAATTGAAAGAAAAAGAACCAGGCCCTGTTATTAAGAATTGTTATGGGAGGAAAGAGAATTTATTCCATGGTATGTAGAATCTCTCTAGAATCTCACAGAGGTAGGGAGTGCGGAGCCTGGAATCCATTTCTCATTCTGGGAGTGTGCAATTGCTGAGTTGCAACTTAATTTGCTCTTATTTCTCTACTTTGTGAAGTTCTAGAAGGAAGGCTAGAATTATGTAGAAAAGAAAGGAACATGAGTAATGAAGAATAACATTCCTCTAGAATAGGTGCACTAACAAAATGATCATGCCTTTTGAAAAGCATAAATTTAAATTACTCTAGTGAAAAGACTTCTAAAAGCCATCCTTTGCCTGTTGCCCAAGAGAAAAATTTAATATTTTGACAAAGGAGGGAGAAAAAAAGTTACTTCAGAAGTTTCCAGACAACTCTGGTTCCTTCCATCCATATTTGTTTGCATGAAGGCAGACACATAAGATGCTTTATAAGATTTCTTTTCCCAGATTTGTTCTGACATATCATAGGTGATTTTAGATGGAATAATTGGAAAACAAAGAATTCACAGTTTGTAGTGAATGTGATGAGGAGTGATGGATCACAGTGTGATGGTGAAAGCAGAATGTCCATGCCCATGAGAGAGTGTTTGGAATAAGATGATCTGTAAGGCCATTCTGTGATTCTGTAATTCCCCATTTTAATGCTGAGCCTGGATCTGCTTGTGTTGTAATGTTACAGTACTGGAGATGTGGGGAGAGAGGAAGTGGCAGAAATGACAGCTGGCAGTAATCAGGATGAAGGAATGCACCCTTGCTTTTGTGGGTAACAGAACAGCTCCTGCAGTTAGCAGTGCCTAAAGTTAATAGATTGTGCAGACTCTAATACAGACCCTTACAGAGGAATTTTTCTAGTTGTTGCTCATAATGTTTTCTTGTTTTACATGGATGCTCAAATAACCCATATAATTTTATTGCCTTAAGAATGACCAGAAATACAAGTAACTAGATATTTAATTCAAGTTTATTCAGACACCTCTGCTAGGTTTAAAAAGCTGAAGTGGGATAAAAATCCTGTTACTTCCCAATGTGATCTAGCCGTACAGACATTCCAAAAACCATTTGTCAGGATTGTCTGCAGCAATGTTATACAAATGCTGACCTGGATATACTAGACCCCTGAAAAAGTGTGAATGATATATATGTTGTTTTATAATGTAATGACTTCTATCTTCATTTTATGTATGCAGAAGGCACTCACCAGAAGATAGAGAAGTTCTTAATATTATTGTTTTTTACAAGAAAGGCATAGAAGATCTTCTGTAGGCAAAAGGCAAGATCATGTCTTAAGCAGAGTACAGAGAAATGAGAGAGAACACATTGAAGTTCAGTAGCTGAGAAAGAAATTGCAGGAACTTTTTTTTTGAGGCTAATGTAGTAGGGGTAGAAGCTATTTCCATGTGAAATTCCCAGTCTACATCTGTTTCAAAACCAAAAAGCCACGTAGCCTAAAATAATGCCCAACAGTCAAAACTGCCATGTAACTTAGGTGAAATTTCACTTGGAAAATGTAAAACCTGTACATTTTTACTCAGCAGATCTTACAGGGCAGCTGGAATTATGGTCACTTTGGAGAAGTGTGAGATGAAATTTTAGCTCCACTGAAGGACAATGGTAAAAGGAAAATGGTAATTTTAAAAATAAAATCGGTTCACTCCAAAATTCCCTTGGATACCACCCATGAGATCTTTTTACCACTGTTTCTGTTGAGAAGCCAGAACTGCTGTGAGAACAGGGACTTTCCATTCAGAAAGCAGCTCAGACTGCATGGTCTGGTCTTGATTCATTTGCTTGTGCAAACATCACTGCAGTGATGGGAGGAAAATGGTCCAACTTAGTTTTCAGATCCAAACCTAGATTTTCATGTCTGACAATTAGAACCCACTTTCCTCCCCACACAATTGTAAAATTAGCACATTTTGTCTATAGGTCTTTCAAAGTTAATAAACATTAAACCAACAATGAAATATTTGTGCAGTGATTTTTCAGGTTGACAATGATAAAATTTTTTAAAAAACACATATTGGGTTCTCTGCTTTTACCACTGATTCCAGCACACGGTGAACTTCACTTTGTCCTGCCTGATCTGACTTCATCTCCCCTTTCATTTTCCCTTCCTGCCTTTACCAGTATCATTGCACAGAGATTTGCATAAGCATAAATGAATATAAACATTTATATAAACAGAGAGTTCTTTTAGTACTTGATTTGTTTTATTTCAAACACAGACATTAATCACCACACATATGTATACAGACACCTAGGTGTAAGTATACCATCTTATATTTTACATATGCAGCATTAGATAAAAAAGTCCTGACTTTTTTTCCAAAGCTTTGCTTGATGATTCTTTTTTTTTTTTTTCCTTAGTTTTGTTTTGTTTTGTAAATTACTGGAAAATAGTGTTTTAAGAGATGCATACTTTTAAGATACATTCTGAGAGGTGTATCTCATTTCAAATGTGTTGGATTTGAAAAAAGAAACAAAGAAAAGAAAAAGGGATCATCTAATCAACTGCTTCATTATTATTCTCTTTTCCTGATCACCTCTGCCCTGGTATGTAGAAATTGGCTGATTTATTTAAATCCCAGTAACTCCCATGGCATATGGTTCATAAAGTAGCATTTACAGTGTGCATTGTAACACTTCACTGCTACTAGAGAGACTTGAAAGTAATATGGTTTGGTGTTGTTCCAAAAGGAAAAATAGAGTAAAACTATCTCTAATATTAAGTCAACTGCTGTAAGAGCAGCTTTTGGAGAGGGATGGTATCTTTTTAATGATAACTGACACCCCACCCCACCCCACAAAAAAACCAAAAAAAAAACCAACCAAACAAAACAAAAAAAAACCTAACACAACCAACCTTAGAAAAAATCCCCTAACCCGAGAAAACCATCCTCAGAAAGTAGTTCTTCAACACTGCCTTTTTTCCCACAGCCTTGCAGAGCCCCCAACCCTGTCTGCAGAAAATGAAAGAGAGAGGGGTGGGATTAATGTGTAATTAAAGGGAATTTGGAAGGCTGAGATGTTGCGGAATGTTAGATCAGTAGCTGGAACAGCATGTGGTGTTCTTTAGGCAGGCTTCATTGAATCCATACAAAAAAAGAAAGAAGGGCTGCTTGCCTGTCTGCTCATTTATCAAACAGCTAGGCTGAACTTTCACAGCTCCACAAAAGTGTTTTACTGTTTGCTGAAGTTTTGCTCCAGAAATTAAAGCTGAACAACCTAGCGACTCTGAGTCTTTGCTGCATTTTTGACATCAGCCACCTTGTGCAAAGCTCTTGGAAACTAACACAGGCCAATTTTTTACATGATACTAAGGGGAGATGGTTGTACCTTTGCTAAAATCCCCCCTAAAATATTGAAGAAATGTTCAGATATGTGATGTTGTAATGTCTTTATTTATATAGCACCTTTTGATCTAGTACATGTTCCAAAGCTTTCAATCATCAATCAGGATTAAATATTTATCATGGTGGCAAAATGGCTAATGGAAAAAAAAAATCATCTATATTATTTAATCAATTTAAATTGACTTTGTTCCTAGTTGAACATTATATTCCATCTTGCAGGCTTGTTTTCCTTTAATACTAGTTGGTATTACCCCCCAAAGACAAAGTATTTAGCAATTTATGTAACAAAACCACAATTAAAATAGATTACAAATTTTAAAAGGAAGTAACTCCTTCACAAGTAAATCTTCAAGGCTTACTGCAGTTTTTATTGCATGAATGTTCCCACAGAAAACTTCCTCCAACTGTAGACCCCAGTGAGAATCTGGTCCAATCCTGTGAGGTGCTGAGCATCTCTTTTCCAGCAACACAGCAAAGCCTTTTCATCAGAATTAGCCTGGTTGATAGAGGCTCTGATGACTTAAGGACAATCTAACTCATTGATTTATTTCCTTAAATGCAGCTGGCACTGAAGGAGTTTTGGGTTGCAGTGGCAGTGTTCTTTTAACGTCTGCTGACACACTAGAGTTTGCATTCTTGATGACATCCTGCTGTTTCTGCAATCCACTTGTTTTCCATAGAAGAGAAATTGATTATGAGGTGTCTTTACAAATGTCATGATGAGTTTTCCTTGGTAGAAATGATGCCCCTGTCAAATACCAAAA
This sequence comes from Certhia americana, assembly GCA_018697195.1. Classification (NCBI taxonomy): domain Eukaryota; kingdom Metazoa; phylum Chordata; class Aves; order Passeriformes; family Certhiidae; genus Certhia; species Certhia americana. The sequence goes on along the minus strand of CM031879.1, from coordinate 51,321,377 downwards.
TCTTTTCAGAGAATCATATTTTAGAGTAAGAAGTGTTTAGTTGCTGGTTTGTGAAGGTCTGTAGAGAACTTCGTTGACCCTGCAAAGTGATATAAGTAGTAGACCATTTCTAATTACAGTGCTCCTTAGTTTAGAGGCACAATTGATCTTAGATTTTTAAGGAAATATGTTCTATTCCAGTAACTTCTGAAAGCATTTAAATTAATGGTAGGCAATGAAATTATAGTGAAGTCTAAAGTCTCTTTCACTCTTTCAGAAATGGAAAAAATCAAGAGCTTTATTTCTGATTTCTCCTACCACATCTTGTAGACATCATAGTACAGGTTTTCTACTTTTTTTTTCTAAAAGTTCATATTAAATTAAGCATTGTAAATGTGTGTTTCTATTTGTCTTAATATCAGTTCTATTTATTTGCAGATAATAAGACAACAGTTTCCACAACTAACGACAAGAAGACTTGGAACCAGAGGCCAATCAAAGTAAGCAGTTCATGGTATTGTTATCGTCTCTCACAGGGCCACATCTGGCTCTGGCTTTACTGAATGGGGAATGAGAACAGGGAATAAGTAATTTGTGTGGTTGGGGACTTGAAAACAATTTTCATGGAAGTTCTATTGCTGTCTTTACATTATCTCATAGATTCAGCAGTGATTCTGCAAAGGTGGTCTAATGGAACCCTTTTACTGATTTGATTGGCAATATTTTCCATATTGGTTTTCATCCCAACTCACTTTACACAATGTAAAGAACATTCACACTCAGGAGTAATGGAGCTACTGTCAAGGGCCCGGAAATAATAGCTGGTTAGCATCATGTTTCAGGCTAGAGAACAAGTGTCAGAAAGCTCTTTAGAATTTAGGTAGGAACATGCCTTGACCTAAACTGAAATTGTCCACAAACCTGTGTTTAACCATTGTTTTTCTCATATACTGAAATCCAACATGCCTTTAGGTGATTAAAAAATTAACTTACTGTCTTATTGTCCAACAGATTGTATTTTCTGAAAATAGTTCCAGATCTGAAATCCTAATTCCAGATTGAGAAACTGATTCAGAATTAAGAATGCGCTTCCTGGGGTATTTGACTTTTTCAAATTGTTGATAGGATGTGATTTTACCAATTTATGTAGAGGACACAGTGATTTTTTTACACATTTTTCTGCTTGTGGACTCCAAGAAATTTTTCCAGGGGAGCTTACAATCTTTTATTCTGGCAGGCATAAGGCCCCTCACATAATAAAATCTGCTTTTCTTGATTAGCTTTCACAGAATCCTACAGAAGAGCAAAAGTGTAGTGTTTGTCAATCACAAGTGAAATGAAAATGTGAGATGGTGTGTTTGCAAAATTTTTGATAAAGTTTCGCTTTCAAAATAAATCCTGAAAAACACAACCTGGCTAAATGCTGAGAATGAAATGTACTATTCGGATTGAGCTTATGTACTAAAGCTAGAATGAGCTGCTCTTAAAAGAAAAAAAGACACTAAGATGCTAAAAGAAATGCCATTAAAGACATTTACTGTGCTCTTCTAATAAGTGGTCAATGCCAAGCAGTATTTCTATGATAGGACAAGATGTTCTTTCCCCCAGCTTGATATTTTCTTAGTTTTTGTAACAAAGTTTTCTTTTTCTAGAGCAGACATATATAAGCAGCTAATTGAAGATTTTATTTTGGGAATGGTCCCAAATGCAAATTCAGAGTTGCCATAACATCACTCATCAAAGCCACCAGAAATCTCTTAGGTGGAGATTCTGAGCTGGAGATTTCCAGAAATCTCCTGGTATGGAGATTTCCATACCAGGAAAGTGTGATAGGACCATAATCAGAGAGTCAGGATTTAGTACTGAATATAAATTCTGTGGAGGCTCATAAAGATGGAGTGAAAGTGTGTACAAGTTGTTCTGTGGACACGAAACATCTGAGTACCCCCATTTGCCATCAAGTCATCCTGGCATCAGCTACAACTTTTGTTACTTGTCCTTCCATTTAATGAAAGGAGTGATCACTGCTTAATTCCAAACTGGAGCTCTTCCCACAGCTCCAGGAGTCTCTCAGGGGGCAAGATGCTCTTGATCTGCTGACTAGGGGTGTCTTGCACCTCCAAAAGCTGTCTCTTTAATCTCACTGAGACTTAATATTTCTTGCACAACTTCCTCCTAACCTGCCTGCCTGTCAGAGCAGCTTTCAGGTCACATACTCCTTTCATGCCACTTGTGCAATAGTTCTGATCCCTACCTAGCAAATAAGGGGTTCCTGTCATACACACAGAGACTACCTGCATGCTATACTTTGAGATGAATACTCTCCTTGGTAGACCCAGCACAGCTATAACTGAGCTCTGGTTTTGTTTTCAGAAACATCTGACTGCATTTCAGTTAAGTGTTATGTAAAGAAATTACTCTAGGCATTAACACTTCAGCCTCTTTATCACCAACTGTGCTGACTTATTGCTGCCAGTGTTATTTTCATTCCACTTCCCTGCTACTGCCAAAGGAAATTCAGCCATAGAAGTGGTTAAGATTATCTGACTTCACACTGTTCTGCCTTCAGTCTTTTTATAGCATGGCTGCCTTGTAACATTACAAAGTTCAGATCTACAGTGATGCTGTGCTCTTGCTCATCAGTTGTGAGCTTTCTATTTTGCAGCTGGTTTATTGATGTGAGCATGCAGCTGTTCTCTGTTGCACTGAGCTTAAAAACAGTTCCACAGGTGAGCTGTGGGAAGGCAGCTGGACATAAAAGCCAATTTTTTTTGGTACTATAGTCTGAAACTCTTCGATTTGGTACACAAGGTGTGAGTTAAACCAGTGGAAGCTACATGGTGTGAAGGGAATTTTGCTTCTTTCTTTAAAGGAGTGCGGTATATAACAGATCAATGAGGGTAAAAGGTATTTCACTTTAACACAGAAACGATTTTGTTGTTTGCATGTTATTCTTCTACATATCAAACTTTCAAGCTCTGTTTATTGAACTAAATTGATTTTTTTTTTCTGATAGAAATAGAAGAAAGTAATTGGAAAATAATATCTGTAAACTACTCCAGTGGGTTTTTGCCCTTTGGGATAGTAGATTTACTGAAAGAAGAAGCTATGTAGAAAAAATTTGGAGTCAATTTTGCTACTGCTATCTATATTATTTTGAAACTACATGGAAATCTCTTTTACTCAGTGTGCTACCAAGAGAAATATACCAGAAATTGAACACTGCACAGTGAAATTCTACTACATTTTCCAGGCTTTCTTTTTGTTTTCCTTCACTGATTTAAGACAAAACTTGATATAAGACTGACCCGTGTTTAAATTGTACAAGCCTTTCAGTCCCGCTTTCTCAGCCTTTTTCCCTCTTCCCACCCTTCCCTGAGCAATTTGTGCTGATGGCTCCCCACAGCATTTCCTTTTGGGTTCTCTGCCCCAGATGTAGCAGAGAGGTCATTTGTGAGTTTTATGGCTCTTATGTGCAGTGCTTGCCTGGCAGCTGCCAGGGACCAAATTGGGCACTTAAACCAAGAGCTGGAGGTGTTACCATTCAAGTTAAAAAAGAAAAGCCAAACTTCTACAGCTGGTATTGTAGCCTCTTGCCATTAGTTACCTGTAACAGGTTAGGAATTGTCTGGAGCCTGATTTCTTGTATAGAATGCATGTTTTGACTTAAGGTCTGAGTAGAAAATTTGGAGCCAATACTGTTGCTTTCTCAGGTATTGAAGCTAGGAAATTCCATTCATACCATGTCAGTGTAATGTTTTAAAGTATATCACTTGGATTATTCAATGTTGAGTTCAAGATAGTTTTTATTTTTAATGGAAAATAGGGAAAGTCCTCAGTGGGAATGGCCAGGAACCAGGTACTAGAAATTTGCTACAACGCCCCAGACCTCCCTTCAGCCCATATCTGCTGATAGAAAAGTTTGGACTTACAGCTCTTTGCCACTATTTTCTGCTGGATTTATGACATGAACTGCTCTGTGGGTGAATGACTGTGAGTGGACAAAGGAAAAGTCACCAGTTAGGTTAAACTGCCACCACTTACATGCTACTCTTTAATTAATTTCACTGATGACCTTTGTAGAACTGCCCCAAGTGAATCTGTATCTATTTGAATGAACAGATGTGGTGGCAGCACTCTGAAATAGTAACTGACTGAAGAGTCTAAGAAGCATCCAGAGATGGAAACTTCTTGTGCCATCATAGTGGGATCCTGAAGACAGTGTCATGATGATCTGATAGGCTATAAGGGGAGAATTGGAGGATCATTGAAATGTCTGTGTAGAATTTGACTGAAGCAAAACTATACCAGCAATGCAATCTTGTGATGTCTTTTGTAATCACTACTAATTCAGCTGATGGGTTGTGTGCCTGCAGCTGAGAAACTGAAAAAGAAGCTAGGAAGTTACAGAAGGACTAAGATAAAATCTCTGCTGCTTTGTTGCAAGAGTTTTGCTTGATAACCAATGCTTCCACCAGCACCTATGATAAAGCTGAGTGGTAACACAAACTTGTGCCATAAGGCCACCGATCTGTTTCTACAGCACACTGTAATTCCCAGTGTGGCTTCACAGACAGAGTTAGTGCTGTGTCCTGTCCCTCGCTGATCAAAGCCCAGTGCTGAAGCTAGGGTATGAAGCAAATAACTGGAACTGGACATTTCCTGCCATTCATTGCTTTCCAGCAAAAGCCTTTCCCGCCCCCCCCCTTTTTGGTTGAAGTGTTTTCAACTTTTGAAACATTTCTGATCAATGGATTTGGAATAAAGACTTGTGCTTTTCAGGGACCAAACCAGCCCTCAACAGCCTGAGAATCAGGGAGCTGAAATTACAGCAGAAGGGCCAGTCCAGAGGGTGTCTGTACCTCTGCTTATTGCTGAACTAAAGGAGCAGCTGCACAGCAGAGCTCTGCCAACAAGTAGCGATAGGATGCTTTTTTTTCACTAAGAAGTTGAAAAATTGAAGTACGTAGTTTTCCTGCCCTACAAGACAGTCACCTTACTTTTACCACAAGGAGTGAAAATTGGAAGCTCAATATATTATCCCAGTATTCTGCTGCTGAATCAATGCTTGTTAATAATGTATTAACTATTGCTCAGTCTATTTTGCTGTAGAAATCATTTGCATTATCAGTTTCCCTTGCCTCCATATATTTTTCTTTAGTTTTCAAAAAATCTGCTTTATAAAATACACATCTCTATGTATCAGGTACCATTATTATGGAATTGCAGTGAAAGAAAACTCCCAGTATTATGATGTGATGTATTCTAAAAAAGGAGCAGCCTGGGTCAACGAAACAGGAAAAAAAGAAGTAACCAAACAGACAGTGGCGTATTCACCACGATCCAAACTGGGAACATTGCTGCCAGAGTTTCCAAATGTCAAAGATCTAAATCTGCCAGCCAGTCTGCCAGAGGAGAAGGTAACACTTTGGAAATCTTTTATCAGCTTGTCTTGGTTTCTTTTTTCCCCCCGTTCTGGATGAAAGCTTTGTCTAATATATAAAGACTTTAAACTAGAGTAAGTTTAATAATGCTTTGACTTGATTTATGGAGGGCTGAATTACTTCATCTAATAGGAAGAAATATATTCCCTTAAAAAGGGGAGCTGACACTATCATCTGTACAATATTTCTAATGCCTATCCATGTTTTTTTAAAAAGTTACATTGCATACAGCAGGACAACTTTTAAAATTATGTGATGCTTGAGGGCAACTTTAAAATATGTTACAGCCCTCTAATCTGTGAACACACTTGGTAGCAAACTGACAAACAGTTCTAATGCTTTCTTGAGCAGAGAGTAATTTACTGCATGTCTTATTCCTCTAGAGTAGAAATTCAGAGAATTCTAACTGCAGATATGACAAAAATGCTCTGGCTCCTCTTGGCTGAGCTTGCTAGGTTTCTGGTTCTATTCACATGTGTAGTATCAATGTAAAGTGGACAAAAGAATAAGGTTTTTTAGTTCTTTATGTCCTAATTAGGGCCACATTCTCGTCTTTGATCTCACTGAGGCTTTTTGCTCCTCTTACATTTGAAGAATCCTATTGACAGAAAAATCCATGAATTCAAAGGGAGAATTTACTTTTGAGAAGAAAACTCATCTTACAGCTAATCTAAGTACACTTGAACTGATTTCATTATTTTTGCAGTTGTGCATAGATAAGGAAAAAACTTGCTTTTTCTGTGCTTTGTGTCCTGATATTTTAAAAGTTGATTTCTTAAAGCAGAATGATCTTTTGTGTGTCTCCCTCATTCTTTTTCAGGTTTCTACCTTTATTATGATGTATAGGACTCACTGTCAGAGGATACTAGACACTGTAATAAGAGCAAACTTTGATGAGGTATGGTTAGAAACTGCAGTTGCAATTTAATGGCACTTATCAATAGATTTGAGACCTTATTTTCTATGTTATGTAACAGACTTAGGGGTTTCTGCTCAGTGCTTTTCAGAAGCATCTAATATGTGGCTGATAGCACTAAATCTCACTTATAATGCTGGGTGAGTTGGAGGAACAAAAGCAATGAGAATGTTTTTGCCCTCTGTTCTCCAGCAGGATTAAGGTAGCAATATCCCCTTACAAGATGTTGGACAATCCAGTTCTTACAACTCAAGAAGTGTGTCCACCACAACTTTTCAAAGCTTTTTGTTGGGTCTGAGCTGTCTGAAGGAATTCCTCTGAGTGCTCAGCAGAGCCAGGGCAGGTGTCACAGCAACAACAGTGGGCTCTGCTGGTCTGTTAACAACGATGCAGGGTGGTGGGGGGATTACAGCCTCCCAGATATCCCTGAGAGCACTGAAGTCTCCAGTTGCTCAGTTGTACTGCAGTGCAGCTAGGAACACATACACACTGCTCAGCAATTAATACCATCTCTTAGAGATGGAAAAGGTTTGTACCTGTTTATACCTGACTGAATCTGAGGGATTTCTTACAGTGCACGCAGACAGCTCTGTAACTAGAGCTGAAAAATAAATGTTACTGGAAAGCAAGCAGGTTTATATTACATGGGAAGATGGCATCTTATCTAGGATGACAAATCTGGCTAGAGAGATACTGAGGACCTGATTCAAATATGATACTGAGATCCTGGGAAAAAAAAAAATCAAAGGAAATGGGTCTTTTGACTCTCTCTTCTGAACAATGGTAAAAAATTCCTTCCTTTCCTTCTTACTGTTTAATTCTCACACTCTTCTGGTTTAAAACTAGTTTTGCACCATTGTACTGAGTCTAGAAGTTTCCATGTGTGAAAAATTCGTGACACATTCAGGAAATTTAGCTGGGCAAGTCTCAGAATACTTTCTTAAGAGCAAGATGTTGTATTTTATTAGGATTATCAGGATCCATGGTAGGGAAGGGGCTGAGCAGCAATATATAAATTGCAAATACTCTTCGCTACACGTTGTGGTTGCTTTGCTACATGTGGTGTGGTTGCTTACTTCACTACAGATTGCTTGCAGAAAGTTAACATTCATAAGTGCTGGTGTTCTGACCCCTGTGGAACTGAGCATATCATTCTCTGAATAACACCTTTATTTCTTCCATTAAAATTTTCAGAGGTATATTTTGCTGTGTCTGAAATCTCTCCCCTATTTTTGTTTCTTTTTGCCGCTTTTTCTCCGTTTTCCTTTAGAGTGGAGGAAAGATAAAATCCAAAAAATGTAGTGTTTCTTTCCAAAGCAAAGGTAGAAAATGATATATTGACCCTTGTAAGCCATTTGCTATCCTCCTCTCCCTCCTTCCCTCCTTCCCTCCACCAAGGCCTGGAGTGCGTTGCTTCATACACAGGGTCAGAGTGCAAATAGAGAGAAAAAGGCTTGGCATGTGGAAGCCAAAGAGTTAAACTCATCAGCTACTTATGGAAGATAAAATTACAGTGATTCCAATGAGTGTCTCTGCTGCAATGTCACAAAGACTCCCAGTCACCATCCCCAAGTGTATCCTCACCCTTTGGTTGATTTTCCCATTGTGCCCTCAGTTACAGTGTCAGCCAGTCTGGTTAAAGAACATGCCTTTCCTTTGTTGTACCCCGTTAGCCCAGCTCTGAGGCTAAAACAAATGCTGTTGTAAGCAGGACCTTTTAAAGAGAATGGTTATTTGTAGCCTTTGATTATTTTAATTTCAACCTTTCTGCTTCTTCTCGCGGTTGCAGGTTCAAAGTTTTCTTCTGCACTTTTGGCAAGGGATGCCTCCTCATATGCTGCCTGTACTGGGTTCCTCAACTGTAGTGAATATAGTGGGAGTTTGTGACTCAATTCTGTACAAGGCAATTTCTGGAGTTTTGATGCCAACGGTACTACAAGCCTTACCTGACAGGTAACTGACCCCTTCCAGCTCAGCTGGTGTCCTTGTGTTTCGTCAAGAATGACATCAGCTCTCAGAGAGCTGCTTGCTGCTACCCATTTTCTGACTTTAAATTACAGTGTTATTTGAAAGGAGTTGATGCTCCTGAAAAGATGTTCAGATTTTAACAAGACTTGTATTATGAAAATCTCGGAGAGTTGGGGTTTTATGTGATGAAGGATACCACCTTCTTCTTGGTTTCTTAATGATCAGCTAAACCCAAACTAAATTCACTTTTCCAATCCAGGTGGTATATTTCACCTGGTCTCTTCCTACCTGATGTTCATGTGAGCCCAAGAATTTTTGTTCATAGAGGTAAAGCAGGATAGGGATCAACAATCCACAGCAAAAAGTGTAATCACTGAGTGCAGTCAACAAGTAAACCCTCTGGTTTTACTTGTATGTGCATCAGGAAGCCATCTTTTTCTAAATATTCTTGAACACCTTTTATATTATCTGACTGGTATGTTCTTGACATTGAGTAATTTGTTAAGAACATTGCTCTAGGAGTTTCTCATTGGTATTGTGTGTTTATCCCTTAAGATTTTAAAGTGTCTCTAATCAAGGAAAATGTTTTCACTATGTTATTCTGCTCTCCTACGTGCATTTCATGACTACTAAAGTGAAAGTATTTTACACAAGAAATCTGTCGTAAGCATGGGCTGTTCTTGATAAGACATGTACATTTTTACAGGCTTTGCCCCTCACCCCCCCCAATCTATTTCATTGGAAGGATTAAACAGAACAGCAGTCCTTTTCTCAAGCTGCTTAGTTCTTTCATAGCAAATAAGGAGAGACTTGAGTGTGAATATAGACTTTTGTAATGCATATAAAGGGCCAGATTGTGGCTATTAAGCCATAGCCTGCACTGGAGGGGGTGAAGAAGGGTCTCATTGCAATGGAAGCTCCTGAAGGAAATCTTGCTGACTCAGCCAGAATCCTCTGAGATACTTCCTGGGGACAAATTCTGGCTATCTAGAAAAGATACTTTTTAGTGAGCCTAGCTGTTGTCATCCATGCCCTGTTCTATTTGGGTGTTTTTGTGGAGCAGAGCAGGCCAATTGCCATGTTCATTTTACCTCCTCTGTTGTCCGTGCAGTGTGCTAGGAGTACAAACAGACAAAGCTTCTTGATTGAAAGGGGGAAGCTCCTTGTATCTTTTTTCTCTCATTTGTGCATTTTCTCTCATTTGTGCATCTCTCTGAAATGCATTTCTGCATTTCACAAGCAGCGCAGCTTTGCTGTCAGAACCAACTCTTAGGATCCTCTGCACAACACTCCACAACTGTTCCTGGCAGCTGTGATTTTTTTACTGAGAATTCCAATGAGAAGGGCAGAATGAGCTGCCTACCAAGTTTAACAGGAAATGATGGAACCATCAGGAAATGGTAACAAGAAAGAAGAACGAAATTTCACTTGTCTGGGAAAGTTCCAGTCCTGGACAGGATTAAGTAGGAAGGTCCTGCTCCACCTCCAATTCCCCCACCTGTGTGGACTGAGCCTGAAAATTCCTCCCCACCACCATCATCACTCACTCACTGGCTCTGGCCTGCAGCAGAGTTGGTTGTTGGTCCACTTAAATATGCCTTTGAACATCTGTACAAATGTGAGCACAACTGAGCCGAGATCTAAAGCTTGATTTATTGTCTTCTTTAAACAGTTGTGAATTTGCATCTGTAGAGAGTGGGAATGATTCTATTTAAAGTAAAAATACTATTTAAAAGTTACTATTTATATTGAAAAGTAAAAAAAAAATTGTAAGTATCAAAGCAATGCTGTACAGAGATGTGAGGTTTTGAACATGGTGATAAATTTTGCTTTTCTTGCAAAAGTTGTCAGAAGTTTTCCTTCATGCCTACAAACCAAAATATGTTATCAACTCTGCATAATAATGAGTTGTAAATATATGACTCATGGTCTTTACATGTTCACAGCTTTTATAGCACAATGCACAGAGTAAAGATGATGTGATGTCGTGATTCCCTTTTTCAGTTTGACACAGGTGATCCGAAAGTTTGCAAAGCAACTGGATGAGTGGCTGAAAGTAGCTCTCCATGATTTACCAGAAAACCTACGAAACATCAAATTTGAGTGTATGTATTGCCCAATCTCTCTCCTGTTTGACTGGGACAGACATATGTTTATTGATTACAAATAAATTGCAAATTAAGTGAGACTAGTGTTCTTTTAGGAATTAAAATCTGTCGTCATTATAAATCTTACATTCACTTAGAATGTCCACTTGTTTGAGAGAACCAATCTCATTTAGTGAAATGAGGCAGTGCTCAAAATGAGAATTTCTTTTCCTTTCTTGTGTATTCTGATAAGAAATTAATTTTGTTGATAGTAAGCAAACATTAAGGATGATACTAGGCAAAGAAAATTATTAAACAAACCTTTAGGCTAGCAGAATTTGAATACAGCTTGAGGCCCTTGCTCAAAAAAGTGCCAGAGTTAGAAATGAAGGAGATCAAATTACCCTGTCACCACAGGAAAGGGCACTAGTCCTTTTCAAACGTGCTTTGTAGATGCCTGCAGTGCACATCACCTATTGATAAAGCCTGCTTTATTTCACAGCTCTCAATTCTTTGCCTTTCATGAGCACTAAATTCCACACCACAAAGTTAAAGGGGAAAAAAAAACTAATTTAGGAGAAGGATTAACTATTTTGATCAGCGTGGAAAATTAGGTGTATATGTTACAGAGAACAGTCTGGATAGAAGTTGGGACAATTAATTTCAGGGTGGTTTGAATTGTTTACCAATTTATTTTAAAAATTAAACAAAGTCTGAACTGAAAATATGCTTTACCATATCTTTTTTCAGTTCAAAAATATCAAGAATCTTCAACAGCAAAATCTTTGCCAACCTTACAGGCACACAGAAAGAGATGAACAGTGCACTCTCTAGACATACTCAATCTATTTTTTAACTGCCTTTATGTACGGTATAGAGGGAAACTCACTTTAAGACCACATCTAGCATCTTTTGGACAGATCTACAAATCTGATCTTTTTGATATAAGGAAAATACTGTGTGCACCCTGCTTTTTACATGAGCCTTTGTTGCTTCTGCAGCTGTTTCCTCCTCATCAGAATTTGTGATAGGGTCCACAGCCAGTGGAGGTACTAGCAGGAGGAACTGCAAGCTATCATCATTTTTGCAGTTCCCAAGTCACACATTTCAGACAAAAAATTGTACAATGCCACATTTTAAAAGCTAATTTTCCAAGAATAGGAAATATTTTAATACAAGGTTCATATCACTTGCAAAGAGCTAAACTGGGAACAGAGGACTGGCAAGTAACTACTGGACCATTTCAGTCCATAATGTATTAGTATGTCATGTAATTGCTTTCAGAAACTTTGGTCAAATTCTACCTGAAACTGGATCAGAGTTTAGTCCCGACTAGTGCAGTCAAAAGACTCCTGCAAAACTTGATTGCATGAAGATTTAGCAACCTTTTCTCATTTCCACACATAATGTAGCTATTGTTATTTTATGTGCACTTACTCTTGCACCAACATTTTCCTTTCTATTAAATAGTTCTTTCTGTCCTCCAGTTCCTTTGTGTAGCAAGGGAAAATTAGCTATGCTGAACAAGCAAAGCTTTTCCATTGTCCTCTGTTTCTCTTGTCATCTCATTATTCACAACGTCTATAAGTAATTGCTTGTAATATGCCTCTGTAAAATTGATTCAGCATCCAGATTTAAGGGTTTAGGTCAAGGTTTAAATTAAGTTAAAACTGAGCTAGTTGAGTGCATTTTATGTAGCCACAATTTTGTATAGGATATATTTTGTAACTGGATGTATTTTTGTTGTTGTTGTTCTTTTTTAGTTTAATACTTTCTGAAGTAATTATCCTTACTCAGCGAAGTATGTAAATATGTATCTCTTCTTTCCTGCAGTGTCCAGAAGATTCTCACAAATACTACGGCGACAGACATCCCTAAATCATCTCTGCCAAGTAAGTATTTCAGTTACCCAAGTTTGATGAATACCATTTTTACTGACTTTTAAAATAATTTTATATATTGGCAGGTTGGACTTTATTCAGAGGAGGAGATCACATTAGCAGTTTGTCTCCAATATTTTTTGTGGCCACCTCTACAAAATCAAAAAGTAATCACTGAAAAATGCTTTTTTAGACAACTGGAAACCCCTGATCATAAAATTCAGCAGGTTACTTTCATGGATCAAAATTATTTGATTTGAAGAGATGGTTCATTTTCAGGAAAAAAATGAGAGACATTCCATTGATTTCAATTAGGCCAGTTGCAAAGCAAGAAAAATTTCTATATGCCCAACAATACATTCCAAGTCTAATTGTATATTATAAATCAAATGCAAGTTAGTAAAAGGGAAAACAGCTGAACTGGGTTCCTGTGTTCCTGTAACCATAGCAAGTAAATATAGAAGCAGCTCAAAAGTGTTTGTTTTTCACCAGTTTACATCAGAATTACCTGTAGAAAGTCATGAAGCCAAATTTTCTGTAGTATAAAAAGGGAGAGAATGCATTGAATTAATTAACATTTCATCCATGTATTGGAGGGGATAGTTTTTTTCCCTGTCACCTGAAAACTCCACTTTTGGAAGGTATATCCAAACCCCCACGTTAACCCTGGGAGGGGTGAAACCCACAGAAAGAAGCTCTAGGGAAATGAAAAAAAAAACTCCTGCAATGAATTTTTGGTAGGTTTCTTCCCCCATTATTTTAGTGATGGAGACAAAGATACCTGTGCTGCCTTTCCCCAAATACCATAGATCATCACTGAACTCTGGACGGCCATAGCCATTCAGAGGAAAACAAGATAAGAAATCACAACCTTCTGCATCAAACCTGGGATCAAATCCCTTAGGTGAAGGACCTTTCAAGTGCATTACTCCCTTGGGAAGGCTGATAACCTTGTTGTGTATTATCATCTCTGCCTAACTTACAGAGGTCTGTGTGCATGACCATGGCCTTGTGTCACTTCATTTACTCTCAGTCCATCCTCCCCATTACCAACAGCAGATCCCTGTCTCAAGCAGCCAAGACACTGATCTGTTGAGGAGGCCAAGGAGCTTTAACCTGTTCATGTGGTTGAGGGAAGAATGAGTCTTCATAGTTTGGGAGAGGGGAGGGTGCAAACATGGGTGGGGTTTGTTTGATATTGGTTTGATTTTTCTTGTTGCTTTTTTGTTCGGAACTGAATCTTAAAACAAAAACCAGCAGAGCTGTTAGAGATTGAGGGGTCTAGCAATGGCAGCATCAGATTAGTGTTGCTCATTATGGTTGTGGTGGATGAAGTCAAAATGCTTGCAGTTGATTAAAGTAGGCAAAATGACTGAAAAGTTCCCTTGTTAGAGGCCCCTGTAATATCCATAAAACATCAAGCTGGTGGGTGGGGGTCCATGAGGAGAATCAACTTAGTGAGCCCAGCTAAGGAAGCGTAAAAGGGGATAAAGCCTATTTTTTAACCTAATAAAGCATGAACTAATGAATAGATTGGATTGGATTACAGGCATCAAGAACAGTGATCCACAGTGCAGACATCACATTTCAAATGCTGGAGGACTGGAGGAATGTGGATCTGAATAGCATTACCAAACAAACCCTCTATACTATGGAGGACTCACGGGAGGAACACAGAAAGCTCATCATACAATGTAAGAGCAGAATCTTCAATAAAGCCAGGTGAACTTGGCTTCCTGCTGCAAACAAAGCTCAGAGAAAGTAGTGCTGGTTTCGCAGCCATTGGTTTGCTTGGAGTCTTAAGACATAGACATTTACCAAAATGTAAGGCAAAGCCCTGTCGAGGTCTTTTATTTTGGGGCATAGAACTGGGCACCATTCCTTGATGTGTTCCTTTCTAGTGGCCAGAACAGCCAATGGTACAAAACTTGGACCCAAATTCAGGAGGTTTTTTTCCATGACCCTCAACAAACTAAATGTATGAGTTAGCCATTGAACGGGTGAAAGTCCAATCTTTCCTGCCGCAGAATTGCAGGAGAATTGTCTTTTGAATGGCTTTGACACTTAAGTGGCTGTGTATTTGAGTCCCTTGTAAATTGTTTATAAAAAGCTCTTTTTTACACAGTGTTTTCATAACCAAGAACATTTGATGGGATAAGCTTTCACCCTGAACTTTTATGACTATGTAGAAGTCCCATATCAGATAAGCTCATTGCCTAATTTAGCTTCTGTCTAGTATAGTGAAGGGTATGGACTTGAAAGTGACTTTGGAGATATTGGCAAATTAGTTCTACAATTAAAGATCTTTTGCAAATACAAATATTCCTTCCATCATCCAGCAAGTGTTGCATAGATATAAGCTCAGGTGTAACCCGAAGCACACTGAGTTTTGTTGTTTTGAGGCAACAGATCTTTAACATCCTTCATGTAACCTCATTTCCTATGAACCCTGCTGTTGTATTGCCATCTCTCCTGAAGAGGACCTGTCATTTTTTACCCAGAATCTGCCTGAACAGAGCACAACTCAGGCAGCCACTTGTGGGAGCCCAGCAAGGGTAGGTTTGCTAGTGAGGTAACTCTTTCAGGGAGTGGCTGGGAAGACAAGGGTTGACATCTTCACATGTACCCTGGACTCCACAAGGTTAACTTTGGCAGTCATCCTGCTGTGTTAACACTTGAATTCTTCTCCTTGGTTCAGGGATGGGCCTTGCACTCTCAGCTAGCTCTGTCTTTCAGGAAGAGGTTCTTGGTATTCTTTCCTCTCTTTCTTAACCTTTGATTCATTTCATGGCTCTCTTCCCTTTTGAGGAGATAAAAACTCAACATGTTGACAAAGCAGGTAGCATACAGTGAGACTGAAGTCCAGAAGCTGAGTGAGTTCCTTCTGTTGTCTGTTATGTATACAAGACCTATCCAGCATCCTGGCCAAAAAAGAGAGTTTTCAAAGTTATACTCCCTAGTAGCAGCAACATTTTTGGCTGCTATTCAGAACATCCTTAATGTTTAAAGAAGCTTCTTGTGTGTGTGCATAATAAAACTAAACAGAATTTTCCTGAATGCTCTTGGATTTATGCAAGTTTTTCTGTATTTTAGGCCCACATAGACCAATAAGTAGTTAGTCAGAAATGATAAGCTAATAGCTCATTAGATAGTATGCTAATGAGGTATTCAGATATGTACAGAGAATGCTTAGAACTTAGATTTCCCCCCCCCATCTTTTATGTTTATTCTGCCTGACCAAAGATTTTTTCACTATGCCTTGCATGACTTATATAGCATTGATTTAAAACCTGTTTTCATACTCTTGTTACTAATAATCAAGGAATTACAATTTCAGCTCCTATAACTGGAATAAAAACCAACAGGTTTATAAGCCTATAAAAAAACTTAGAGAGAAACAGAAAAATCACTGGGTATAAGAGAACATCTTTCTTGTTCTTCTGGACTACCTATCTCTGGCGTGATTTCTGCTTTATTCCCTCATTCTCAGATCCTGTTGAGGTATTTTTAACAATCACTAAAAGCTAAACATCTAATTTTCTCAAATGGGTCATTGTGCACAGTTGCATTGCTCCAGCAGCAAAGCAGGCAACTGATTTGTTTTTCTGCTCTTGCTCCCCTCTTTGCACAGCATATGAATTACTTCATCTGTTGTATCAGGCAGTTTTTGTCCAGCCAAATACTCAGGTAAGGAGACAACATTTAGATTTCTCTGTGATCCTGTTCTGAATAAAGGGAGGTTGCCCATTCAATAAAAGAATGAAAGAAGATAAGGGTGGCCCAAACATCATTTCCCTTCTTCCTCAATTAATGCTTGTGGTAACTCAGCCTTTCCAGGTCTCAGTTAAAAAAGTCATAGTCAGGTGTTTAGCAAATGCATTCCTGCTCATCCTCCTGATCCAACAGAATCAGAGAGGTTGTCCTTTACATTATTTTTGGATAGCCTCTCTGGCTCATTTCCCTAGCTATCATCTCTATGCTTTGCCTTCTCCACCCCCTTTGCTATCTTTCCTATGGAGAGAAATTTATCCCTCCTACTATTTATAATTAGTTGTAAATGGAATTGCTTAGCACACTGAAATCATCCTGTAACACAACAGGTAGAAAGTATCTTTCTTCTTGACCTACTGGACCTTTTATCATAGCTGGGTTGAAGAATAATTTGTTGAGGTGTCAAAGCACGTGATTCTTTGTCTTCCAGCCATTGGTTCTCATACATGAATGAGAATTGAAGCTTTAAGGACTGCAGTTGAATGACTTCTTTTAGGTTTTTGTATTAAAATATAAATATGTGTACTTGGAAAAGATCAAAAAGTATACAGGTTGCTTTTTGCAACTCTTCTTGTTAATAAGTAGAGTATTTCTGCACTGATAGCAATTTGTTTTGAAGAAGAAGTTTATGGCTATTCTTTATTTGTGTGTGTTTAGCATTGCAAATAGATGATTTGCAGCAGTTAAATCATGTTTTTGGAAATAAAGCATTATACAGATGAGCCTCCTATCAACAATACTCATTCACTTGGTGCCTAGAAGATTCTTTATGCATTTCTAAATCAATTTCATGCATGACATTTTTTCATCACTGAGGTCAAGGCCTAGTTTCTCACTCTTCATAGAGAACACCATAAACATTTCACTTCTGGGCACACCAGACAACTTAAATAAAAACACTAATTTTAAAAAATGGGTTCTGATAGGCTCACATTAAAATAACACTTTCAATGACTGCATCACTTTCAGTAGAAACAAAATAAGGCACCCAGCAAATTTTTTGGGTCAGCACCAAGAAAGATGCATCTGTTTCAGCTAAGCAATCAATTATAAAAAACCACAGTAAGCTTGTGATTCTTTTGGTAGCCTTTTGTGATTTGTTTTTCTTTTGTTTGAAACAGAATACAAGTTCTAAGGTGGGCTTTTTGTTTTGTTTTGTTTTGTTTTGTGTGCCAGTGTATCAGGAGTTTGATCACCTTTTGGAGGAACAGTCCCCCATTGAATCATACATCGAGTGGCTGGATTCCATGGTGGACAGATGTGTTGTAAAGGTTGGTAAGGAGGAGTGAGTCACTGATGTGCATTTTGAGCTCTATTCAGGTAATAAATTTTTAGAAAAAGTAAAAATAGTTACCAAAAAACTCCCAAAGGAGCTGGTAATGAGCAGGACGAAAGCAGAAGTGAGCAAAATCTCCACGGTTTTCATGGAGAATTGCTCACATTCAGGATTTTGTTTTATTCTGCTCTTGTTAGTTTTATTCCAAAAGGTGTATTAAAAAATGAACAAGGTTGAGGTTTTCAATCAAATCAATATTTCAGGCATATGGAAAGATGAATTCAGAGTCAGAGTCATTCTAATTGTATAGTGCAAAGAAAAACATAACCTGGCCTTTTAAGATTTTAATGAAAAGGCTATTTAAGCTAGCTAATACAGTTATATAAAATCAAATGTAAGGATGAAAGCCTACATTACCATTCAGTGAAGGACACATTTATGTTCTTTTGGTGCTGATATGAAATACCAAGGATTTGCATTTTATTTTAATTAAAGCACATGCAGAAACCTCCTAACAAAGCTTTAAAATGTAGTTTCAGAAGTGGCCTGGCATCACCATAATTTTACATGGAGTATGAAAATATATAATTGACTTTTAAAGCTTCTGTTACTTCTTTGTATTCAGATGTTCTGTTAGAATTTGAACTCTTCATTCCAGTTGTTAGAGCTCAGAAGTAAAACCAAAACAAACCAAAATATGTTGCCTCTCTCTCTGCTGCAAAGTAGCCATATAGAAAACAGATAATTCTCCAGATTACTTGAAATACTTAGATTGTTTTGGGGAACTTCTCTTCTAGTCAGTGGAATGCAATTTGAAATTCAGGCCTGAGCTGTTAATTTAAATGAAGAACTTGACATTAATTTTAATAAATTAATTTTGATAGCTGATTGGGTGACTCTAATCCTTTAACTCACATATGGCTATAATAAATCCATTTTTGAAGAGTTAATGCCTAAAATGTGCTTTCTGGAAAGTATTTTGTCCAGTAAAATGACTAAGTGAATTCACAAAAATAAAAACGAGAAGGAACAAAGAACTTTATATTTGATATTAAACCTTATTTGAAATAGTAATATAAATTTGCAGTGTAGATCAAACATTATTGGTTATAAATTGCTTCCTTGACTAGGAAGCAAGAAGGAACATGTTAGTAATTAGGTTAAGATGAAGATCAGAGCAATTTTTTTTTGCAGTTCTTTTTTCATGTAGAAAGGAGATCCAGTCTTGAATAATATTTTATTATTTCCTCTTTCTGAAGGTTGTCTGTGCTTATAAGGTGGGTTTCTGTCTAAGGCCATTTTGAGTTTGGGTTTTCTAATTTGTAGTGTACATTTTAATGTGAAGATGGCGGTAAGTAGTTTTTCAGTACAAAAAGAGAAGGTGGATATCTGCATCATTCAGCTGTATTATTGGTAGAAATAAAGTTTCTCCATGTCAGACCCATCTCTCTTCTTGCAGGTAGCTGCCAAGAGACAAGGCTCTTTGAAGAAAGTAGCTCAGCAGTTTCTCCTGATGTGGTCCTGTTTTGGCACTCGAGTGATTCGGGACATGACTTTGCACAGCGCACCCAGCTTTGGTACTTGGATTTTGTTGTAATTATTGCATGCCACAGTAAAAAAAAAAAAAATCTGTATCATAGCTTGTAATGTACATTTTAAATGAAATCATAACCTGTTTTCACGTGCCCAGTGCTCTATTAAAAAAAAGGTTGGGGCTATTGAAATTTGGAAATAACGCTCAGACAGATCTGTCAGACAGACTGTCTGCAAGCCACAGCCAGGGGAGATGAAAACGTTGCTGCTTCCTTCTGCTTGCTGTTAGGAGCTGCAGGGATCAGTCACACGGCAGCTGGGGGAGTCCATTACTGGAGCATTCCCTAATGCACTTCAGTGCAAAGTGTGCCTGCTTACCCAAACCACTCTGGCCACGTGTTGAGCCAAAAGAGATGACTTTGTGCTGAAGTGGATGAAAAGCTCTCTAGTGAAACACTTTGCTAACTCTCCTCTTAAAGGACATAGCATTTGAAACTGGTCTTTGCAAAGTAAGTGTGCTTCTATAACCTGTAGAGTGCCTCTTCCATTTCTAAAGACGTCAGTCAGGATGAAAAAAATAGATTTTTACTTTTTAAATGAAAAATTATGTTGCTTTTCCACACTGTTTGAAAGGGGGCTTTGTCCTTGGGTACAAAAAGTTCAGATCAAAATCAGTTAAAAGCAAGAATGACTTGACTGGTGTGCCATGAGTATGAACATTCAGTCACTTGGGACCAGATTTTGCATAAGGGATGTTTTTTATACATGCATATTTGTCTGAATAGTTTTTTAGAAAGATCGATAAAGAATGGTTTAATATGGGTATGCATTGAACATCTGCAAGGTTTTCTGCTGGCTGAATTTTGATGTCCTTTATACTTTTCAAACCATCCAAGTATAAACTTGGATACTGTCAGTGAGATATAATATGATTTTTAATATATTTTATATATTTATAATACATGTAATATTTATTTATATAACATGTTTATATTTTAACCTGAAACTACTTTCATTTCTATTGTAAAAGAGTTTTCCAAACAGGTGTTTATGACATCAGGATAGTGAGTGTCCCTAAGGTGATTACAATTTTCAGCAAAAAAACCAAACCTGTCTAGGTGCAATGCTAGTGGAGGCAGGAGGAGCCATGAAGTTTTGAATATCAAAACCATATCCTTATCCTATCAGGCAGCAGCCTTGGTTATCCCTACCCAAGTGCCATAAATTTTATTTAGCCATGGACACAACTTTATAATAATCTACATTAATGATGCTGTCCTCTCACTGCAAAGCCATTTGACACATTGTTCATGAATTAGAGTTGAGCAAGTTCCAAAAGAATAACCTCTGAATGTAAAAAGCTCAGAGCTAGATGGCAGAAACTTTTCTGCACTTAATTTATACAGTTCTTTCCAGCTTTTCAGAATTATATATCCATTGAGTGAGTTCCATGGAGAGAAACAAAGACTGATTTACTGTTCTAAATATTTATATATATATACCTTTATTCTTAAATTAGATAAGAAGTTTTGCATTTTTACTGTGTTGAAAACTGTTTCAGTGGACTGATTTTTAATTATATTTTCCATCTCAAACAATATGTAGACTCAGATGCTCACAGTGTAATTTTTTTTTTTTTTAAGTGAAATTATGTGTTACATGATAGGATCTTTACTATGTACAGGACAGTATTTTTTTTACCTTTGAAACAGCTGATTCCAAAATCAGCTTGAAGCAAATGGTAATACCTGGCACTGGAGTGACTGGCACAAAGATTTGATCTGCAAAGCTTTTAAGCATGGTGACATGGGCAGGTTGAAACAATCTCTGGCAGAAAAAAAAAAAAGCTGTTCTCTCTCTCTTGCTCCCACTCTCTTTTTCTCTCTGCCTGCCTCCCTCCCTGCCTCCCTCTTTCCTGCTTATGCATATCAAAGGCACAGTTGGTGGCAATGTTTGGGTAATACACCCAGTGTACAAAGTAACTAATTAGTAAGAGAAACTCCATGATTTTCTCCAGATCTGGAAATCTCACTGTTGTTTTGCTACTTACACATAATTGCTGTATCTCTTAATGGCTGCTGATACTTACTGTGCCTTAGCTGGGCATTTCCATGATTTCTGTTAACCCCTGAAAATTAGAGCCAAATGCTACTTATTGTTGCAACTACAGTCTCTTGAATGACTTCTTACCTTTTCCTAAAGAAGTGATTGATTTGCTGGCTACAACTGGATCCATTTCTGTACTTAGAGTTGAAAGAACCCCACAGTCATGTGAGAAACAATAGCTTGCAAACACAGAATAAATTATGGTACATTGTGCTGAATAGCCATTCACTGTGAGGCTGAAATGCATGCCCTGATATCAGTATCACTCTATAGCTTACATTTCATTTGACTTATTTTAAAATATAAAAATATTGCATTCATTGCATTCAGTACCAAAAATTGTTTGTCTGGTGTCTTTCACACAAATTCCAGGCTCAAAAACTCTATGCAGAGCTTAAAAATACGCAGTGGGAGAAATAATAGGAGAGGAAGAGAGAAATTCAAAAGAGTGACAAGGGCACTGGAGTGTTTTTAAATGCTGCATTCAGTACTGCCAACCCCAAGTCTTCAAAATAAAGCGTTAGACCCTCCCAAAAAGAAAGACATTTTTTTAAAGTAGCAGATCTTGGGTTCTTGTTGTTTGCTTGCTACCATTACAGTGTTTGGAGTTTGCACTTTCAAATCTTTTTATGAAACTACAAGCAACTTTCCTTTTTTTTTAATGAAGGCTGAGTAAGGGGTTTGATGGAAAATAGTAAATACCCTGAGCTTCACTACATGGTGTTTGCCAGCATTTTAGCCTGTTTTTCTTATCTTGATGTTACTTACATCAAGTAAGTAACTGCACACTAGAGTCCATAGAAATTTCCCACTGAAAAACTGAGTCACGAGAAGAGTGAGAATTTTGGGGAGATTCTTGAAAATCTAGGTCTCCACTGGGGAAATCCTAGGTCAGTAACAAGGTGCTCAGCCATGTCTGCTGTCTCTATTGCACTGCTAAATTGAATAGGACTTTATTTAACAAGACTTTGAGCCCAAAGGATTTTTAAAAACAAGTTCTCTGCAGTAGTTAAGTGAAGATCCTCACTTTTTGCCTTTGACAGTCTGGGGAAACCTTTTACCATTTTGATCTGCTTAGTCACATGAAACAAATGAAGAACTGGATGCTTCAGGTTCACCAGCAGTCAGAGATTTCCTCCCCATAGCAAAGGTGTTGCAGTCAGGTGTGTCCTGTTTCTGTGCTGCCTTATCCGAGAGCACAGGGGCACATGCTCACCTCCAAGGGTGTGTGCCCAGCTCATATCAGTGACAACAAAACCGTGCGGGAGTGGAGGGAGAGAACGAAACACAAAGACCATCGGGGTCACAAAGAAAAAGAATGTGCTCAGAATCACTCTGAAAGCTGAGCTGCCAGCTGGATCTGAATAAGGGTATTGGGTCTTTCAAACCACTTCTGCCCTAGAGCAGCATGCTTGTGTACAGAAGCTGGAGTAGGGGTAGTTATGCTTCATTGTGATAAAAGCTAGTATCTCAAGATAAACCTAACTTTCCTGTGAAGAAACCAGTCAATATGAAATTCAATTGAATTTTAAACTTCTTTGATCTTTCCCCCATGAAAGTGTTTATCTTCAAATGCAGTAATGGAATTTCCAAAGGAATACCTCCACATGAGTTATTTTTGGGGGGAGGTGTTGTCTCTGGGGGGCAGTAGTTGATCTCTGTTTCTATTTCAGATTATGACTTTTGTCTGATTTAGTCTAGCTGCTGGATGAGCTATTATTTCCACCTCATCGTACTCATACTTGTCAGAGTTACTTAGTGACTTAAATGAATATGTGTTAAATAATCTGTACAAGTCTAAATGAACAAAAGAACTTTAAAAAACCAAACCCACTGTATGATAAAGTCCTGTCTGGAACTATTACAGGTACTTCATGTCATGGAGTCTCTTGCATAAATTGAACAAACTCCACCTTGACACTTGTCAGCGTCCCCCTGCAGATGGGTGTTAATCCTTTCAGGAGGGCACAGCACAATGTCTCAGCTCTGATATTTCGCTTCTCTAACCTTCCCCTCCCAACTGTATCTGTGGTCTCTTCTTACATATCTTTTTTTTCTTATGATTTGTGGTCTAGGGCAAGCATTTCTTCACCATCCCTGATATGTATGCTTTATAAATTATGGGAAGCTACTCCCTTTCTGTGCAGGTAGTTCAGAAAATTCATACCAGGATGTGTCACTTAGGCAGCCAGTTTGAGCTTCTACTTCTGACAGAAAATGATACGTCCTTTAGACAACAGGAAAAAATTCTGCTGTAGTGCAATTGTCAAAACTGACATTCAGGGCTAATGTACGAGAAGAAGAAGCCTTCAAGTGGCAGCCCTCAGCTAGGTAGTCTTGCACCCTAAACCATAACTGGTTGTAGAAGCCTGTATAAATCTAGAAATGAACAGTTTGCTACTCCATGGTTTTACTTTGACCTCTCTTACCTTGAGTAAGGGAGATGTTTCAGTACATGGAGGCAGTCTGATTCAGGGCTGTTTGTGTTGAGTACCGTAATAATTGGTTTAATGAGTATATTGAGACAGTCAATGGCTTTTTTGTTTGTTCACTTTATTACCAGGGTCTTTTCACCTTATTCACTTGATGTTCGATGACTACGTATTGTACCTGCTAGAATCACTCCATTGTCAGGAGAAAGCTAATGAGCTAATGAGGGCAATGAAGGGAGAAGGAAGCACAGGTGAGTCTGTTCTTTTATTCATTATTTGTTGTTTTATTCCACTGGTTTCTCTTTTTTTTATGCTAGGAAATATCTTTATCCTTATCTAACTTGCTGAGGCTTATCTGTGAGTGAAATGTTTTTCACTTCTATCATGATGTGAAATAAATCATTTGGGAGGCATCATTAAGGGTTAATACATTCTGAAAGATAAATGCCTGTTTCACATCACTCTGGATGTCTGAAACCCATCCTAAGCACTCACTTGGTGTTTCAAGTAAGAAATTTTTGTACTGAACCTTTTATCTTGGTTCAGTAATCTTTCGAAGACACCATTGAATTTCAGTGGACTCAGTGTTAATAAGTTCACAGATATCAGTGGATTCGTACCAGTCTAAATAAAAGGAAGAGATAGCAGGAGTAAGAAAATAAAATGGTAAAGCTGCACTTATGTTCTGATTGCCTGTACAGAAGGAGATTCTGAGTCCTGATCCACTGCACACTGCCTTGCTGGAACAGAAGCAAGCAGGGATTGCCTTCAGTTTTTTCTGCTCCAGGCAACCCCTTGTAATGAGAGGTCCTCAGTGATCTTCCTTACTTGCATCTCCCATTAATTTTGGCAAATTAAACCTCTCTGTCACCTTTGAAAGTTTCATTCTCCATTTTAGCTGTGGTTTAATTTATCAGCCTGTAGATTTATGGGAAGAAAAACATTTCAGTGGTTAGGGTACTATCTTCTGTATGGTGAAAGACTTGAATTTAATTCATTGCCCTGCCTAAGCCTCTTGGGGTTTTAATAAACAAGTTGCTAATTCTTGCATATTTTCCACATACCTTTAACAGCTAAAACTATCCAGAATATCCTCCTTTTTTAGTCAACAAAGAAAGAAGATCATGGCCCAAAGCCACAGGAATGCTCTGGAGACTCCTGTTTCTTTCCAATGTCTCTAGAAGATGTAGAAATGCCTAGCTGAGACTGGACTCCTAATTTCAGATCTGTAATTATAGGAGTATAACACTTAAGGTGTTCATGCTCCAGTTTCCTGCCTATGCAACAGGAAAAATAGCATTTTGCTTTAAAAGGTCTTCTGAAGGCACGCTGAAGGTTGTAATGGTGAATGTTATAGAAGTACTTCTTTCAAAGATTTGTGGTTTCTGCTCTGTGTTTCTTGAAATACGCTCTACAGAACCTAACTGCTTGCATTACTTTTTTTAAAGTTTCTCAGTGTTCCTTGACTCTATCTTTAGCTATGTTTGATGGATTTTCTCTCATTCTGCAGCAGAAATACGAGAAGAAATTATTCTGAGTGAACCAGCTGCTCCAACTCCCTCCCCAGCACCATTCTCCCCAGCTAAATCTGCCACCTCTGTGGAAGTGCCCTCTGCCCCATCACCCATCAGCAACCAGTCCCCAGAGTATGGAGGCATAACAGCTACTACAGGTAGGTTGGCTTCTGGCAGATAAATCTGCTTGAAGGTGGCTTTTGCACTTGGTCTCCTAAAACTGAGCCTCAGAACATGATGTACTGGCTTGCAAGATATGATAAGCCTTCCCAAGCCACAAATCTGTTCTCACTGTATCCACACGTGACGTACAGTCTACCAGGAAAAAGATCTGATGTTTGGATGTTTCATATGCCTGAAGGAACTGTGCCAAATATTTCAAGTTTTGTGAGGTTTGCAAAATCCCAAATCTTTAGTGGTTCAGGAATTCCTAGCTGGGAAAGTGGGAGATGGATAATATCTTTCAACGTATTTAACATCTACATATGTTTGAATTTATGTGCAAATTTCTCTTGGAAATCTTGTACACATTGCTGACAACTTTCATCAATCGATGTTAGAGATTAAGAACTACATGTTTGAAGCCTGTTTTCAGTGCTACACTCTATTACAGCAGCTGATAAGGTTGTTGTATTCTGGCGGGCCCACAAATTAAAAAAATCTGCACTTAAAGGACAGTTTAAACTTGTGGGTAGGATTGGCAGAAAACAATAAGCATAAAACCAGCTCCTTGTTTGGGCTTCATTGCCCAAATGGCCAACATTCTCTGTGCTCTATGGCAAAACTCATTACCTTTTGGATGTGGGCAGGACAGTCTATCTGTATGATCAAAAGACAGTGTTCTCTTAATTCATGGAAAGAAAGGCAGAAATGTGAGTGACTTTCAGAAGGCATTTCAGGCAGTGAAATTCCAGCTTTGCTGCTCCTCATTAAATAGGATGTACAATCAGAATGTGGAAACTATCGCTTTTGTGATGTACTAGAAAAGTTACAAAATCTTCTCGAAAGAATGTCATAAAGTGATGATTTACCACACTAGAGAATTTGGCAGTGGCTAAAGAACTAATAAATCTTTCTGAAAAATGTTTTTCATGTTTTCAAAGGCGCCACAGGGAAGCACAATGCATGTTGTGCTGGAAAGAGATTTAAAAATATTTGTCCCTACATCACAACTTCAGATTTTTCACTGTTGGAGGCAATACAACAATTAGGAGGGAAATAGGAAGTTATTACCCCTCAGGACAATTAGACAAGACAGATGATTCCTAGACATGGTAGATAACCACACAGCTTCAGCCCAGGTGACAGTGGAGGTGGTGAGGATCTTTGACTCTTGTTGAAATATTGATGTTGTGTGGAACTTGTCTTGTAGGCATTGTGGGATAGTTGTGATGCCAGAACCAGTGCTTAGTGAACTGGTACTTAGATGCAGGGCTGTATGCAGAAATAAAGGACTGAAAAAAGGGAACTGTGTGTTCTCCAGGGCCATTGACTGGAATGGAGGTCTGAGGGACTTGTATTTGGGCTGCAGATACTGTAACTCCATGTGACTGTCATGTAAGAGTTAGCCAAAAGACATTTGCCCTTATCCTGTCACTACAGGTCCTTGTAGAGAAGACCCTTTCCATCTTTCCCTTCAGGTAATGAAAGACCACAATTGTTCCCATACTAGAACTTTTTAGTCAAGGAAGCTATTTCTGATTATTTTAGTTCTTTCTTTTTCCTCAGCTTTTCATTTTTAGGTTCTTTTAAAGGCTTTCATTTGGTTGGATTGGGTTTTATTCTTATGGTCTGGTGCAGTCTCACTTTTGAGCACGTGAAAGTAATTTTTGTCTTGCACAAGCTAAATTTGTCAATGCAAGTAATACTCTGGTTAACATTAAATATGAATATGTGGCTATTTTTTTTTCTTAATTTGAGCAATTAGTAATACCTCTGTTTCCCATGTTCATCATGTAGATGGACTAGTTTTAGTTTGCTTTTTAGTTTGCTAACCATAACACCGTGGAATGCAGTGTGCATTCACATAAAGCAACACAAAATAACAACTGTGTTTCAGCTAAAGGAAATTGCTATGCTTTAATACTTCTTCAGCTTCAGGAGTGCTGAAGATATACTACACACACTCAAACTATACATACAGACCTGTGGCATTACACAGAATATTTTGAAACAGGAACCTCTGTTCTGGAAAGGTCACAGTATTGATTTTCTTATGTCTTTTATGAGGTAAATGTAAAATTTTACAAATGCTTTGCAGATCTTGAGAACTAGTTCCATTGGTCACCATTAGCTCTCAGTTCCCCAATTTAGGGCATCATTAACTCTTTCTTGCTTGCTTTCTTTCTTGCATTAGCAATAAAAGTTAACTATTAAACTTGTATTTTATCCTTTTTGCCTTCAGTCAGTGGTCAGTACAAAACCAGCAAATTAAACTGTTGCAATGACATGATACTGAGCAAAAGAAAGATAAATCCTATGTATCACACCCTGTGCCATCTGTGGTGGCACCAGTAACGTTTTATTTAAAACTTTTTGTTAGGTTACTAGACAGTAAAAAGGCTAATTAGCTTCCATCCTTTCTAAATCACAAAGGCCAGATTAATGATTGTTCAAACTGCAACAATATTGTAATAAAAGTGATAGTTATATGGCTGACTATGCTGCTCTCTCTTAAAGCCCCTCTTAAAGCTCTGACTATTCATTTGCCAATGCAATCACTTTTAGACAACCCAAAATGAACTCTAAATTGTTAGTTTCTAATATTTTAGTAAACTACAGAGTTTGCTGTTCTGTTTTAAGAAATCTATGCATGAAATAAAAATTCAGGTCAGCAATGGCCATTAAAAGTCACTGTTCTTCCAAGTCTGGGCTCAGTATTAATGTTCTGAGAATACTGGCACAGATCTAGCACCTCTCATATTTGTGGGTTTGAGCAGAACAAATTTTTGGTTCTTTTCCTAAAGCTTCAGTTCCTGGATTCACAGGAGTATTTGAGAATATAAGCTCTTGCTCATCAATCATAGTTTAATTTTTCATAGCTGCAGAGTGCAAAATGCAAAGGTTTCAATTTCAAAAGGCAATTCTTCCCTTCAAATGGAAGGGCTTGTGTTTGCCTAAATCTTTATAGGTAAAGTGATCTGTTTGTTGTGTGGGGACAGAATGGGGGTCTCACTCCAGATTTCTGACTCCTTGAGGTTGACAGTACTGCTGACTATCAGACAGTAATGCACAGTGCTGGGAGTGTCTCACTGTGCCTTGGTGGTTGTTTGCTCCAGCCTAAAGCAGATATAAAATGCAGCATCATGAAGCAGCTTCTGGGGTTTTTCTGCACTGCTGTACATGATGGCATCAATGACAACAGGGTTATTGTAGGACTAATAGCAGTTCCATTTATATTTGGCTCCCCCACAGATCAGATGGCCTCTTGGTTAGTATCCTCAAAATCACTTTTGTTTTTTTTTTTAAGACAAAAGAAAAAAGTGATAATAAATGAATTTCCCTATTTTAATCAAACCCTGCATGTTCAGAACACAAAGCAGAGCAAATCGTTGCTCAATCACTATTGTTTTTGCTTATTTCAACAAAGCAGTTCAGTTGGGTTCGGTCATATCTAAAAAAGACTTCATCTCTTGGAGTTCAATTCTGCAACCAGCTGAGGAAATTAATCATAAAGGACTGGGACCTAGGTAGGTATTAGAAAGCTAATTATGAAAACCGTTCACACTTAACTCATTCCTCCTTTTCCACCCACCACAACACTGGCAGTATCCTGGTTGACCTCATACATTCTTACACACAGTCTGCAAATCTGTTGTCATATTCCATCCTTCCTCCTGTCTTGTAATGAGGTCACTGAAAAGAGTAGTATCCCTTCCACAAAGGCAAAGAGAACTGAAGGAACTGTAGGTTCCCCTGAACATTCTGAACAAAATATTTGCATTGCTTTCTGTCATTCTGTAAATCCAGAGTAAAACCCAACCTACTTTTCTGTTTCTAAGCCATAACCTGCAAAAGAAAGGGAGTATTCCCTTGAGCAGCTGTGTGAGATACAATCCTGTGGTACCTCAGATAATTCTTGGTTAGGAGAATTAAACAAAGACATTCACAGCTCTCCCAGTGCAAGACCTACTTTCTACATTTGTTTCTGTGACATCTGGACAAGCACAGAGCTTGTTACTCTCCAGCCATTTATTTTAAAGTTGAACTGAAGTGGCTGCCAGTTAGATTTGAATACCAGGAGTGGCATCTCTCATCCAAGGAATTTGACTTCCCACAGGGAGCACATGAAACAACTTGCTGTCCTGGACATACTCATTTTCATCAGACTATGATAAGATCCATGCTATTTTTCAAAAAAAGGAGATTGTCACAATGTCTTAGGCCAGTCAAATTATTATATTTGATAAAAGGCAAAGGCAAATATTACTGATTAGAGATAGGAAGGTCATGACATTTTTGGATCAATGGCCAATTTTTTGTTGGAAAAAATAAAATCAGGTCAAAGAACAACTTTTGTTTTATAGTGAAAAAGTGGGAAAAAGCTGCCAAACAATAATGTTACCTAAAAACTAGCATTTGGGGGTTTTCACCCTCTTTATTGTCCTTTCTTTTCTCTTCTCTTTGTTTTATTTTGAAAGAAAGTTGCAAATTTTCTTCTGGAAGATAACACTGGGAAAATATGTTGACCTTTTGAAATTGAAATGTATCATTAAAATATTCTGTAGACAAGTTGTTGATATTTTCAAAACTCTTTTGTTTTCAAATGAAGCTATTTGGTAACTGCATAAGTACTTCTGGTCCCTTCCACCTAAACTTTATTTTTTAGTAAAGGCAGGCTTCCTTAAACATTTTCCAAACTCAGGGAACCATGAATGTTTATTTGCCCATGGCAACAGGCACTAGCTTTTCTTCTTGGGGTCTTGGGGATCTCAGTGGTCCTCTGCATCACAAATACTCCTGGCCATAATACATCCAAGGATTTCTATTGTAAGAGAACCAAATCACACCCTGACGAAGTATTTCAAGTTGGACTTACCTTGTAAAGCTCAGAATGCCTTCATCTAGTCACAGAATTTAACATTTCCCACAAAAAAAAAAAAAAAAAAAAAAAAACCCAAAAAAAAAAAAAAATAAAACAAGCAAGCCTGATTTTGCCAAATAAAATTACATACACCTGAAGAAAATTATGCACATTTGAAATAGGCTTTTCATTTCCCAAAGCCATGGAATGGACACAGATCTGGCAGTACAATAATTTCCCCCACTGAATTAAGCCTTTTCATGCTACAGGAAGTCCTAGAATCCATACTGAAAAAAACCTGAGTCACCTCCTGCAATTTCTTTTAGCTGAAGAAAGAGAGTCAGGAGTGCCCAGAGCCCCCCAAACCAGTGTTCTCATTGGGTTAAATTCAGTGTTCTGGTCCTCATTTGCAGGGTAATCTCAGCCAGTATGGTCATGACCTCCAGCAAGAGCTATGTTATACTGGAACAATGGATCTGTCAGCCTCCTGAGTGAAAGGGGTGTGTGCAAAGGACAAAGGTTTCTCAGCAGCTGGCTCATGAAACTGGAGTTCCTGCCTGGAAGGGATCAGGATGATTAAAAAACTCAGCACCTTCTAAGCAAAATGGAAAACCCACTTCTTTGCTTTGCTCTTCCCACAAACGCTCTACATGACAAAAATAAATTAAATCGAGTCTCTGCTGCCACTAAAAAAAAGAAAGAAATATTATTTGCAGGAAGGAAGTGACTAGGCTATTTCTGTCTATCTGCTTGTCATAATTTGGGGATCTTTGTAGTGTTGCCACTACAAGGGCTCGTACGTACTTGGGTGGAACAGGTATAAACTGCAAAAGGATTCAAGATGTTTATTTGTGTAACGCTAATTTTTTCTAATCCTTTATTGTTTTGATCATACTTCTTCCCTCAGTCCAGGCCTCAGAGCTGAGCAGGCCAGCAGCCCTCTCCATGTGAGAGAGACCTCAGAATTTGGTGCATCATGCCTGAGAAATCTTAGCACTGGTGTTCTTCCATTTCTAAGTCCTATTCCAGGGTTTTGGTTTCTTCTGCAAAATTATTTCAACACCACATCTGAAGTCCACAGTGTGAGCTGTTCCAGATATGTTTCATTCTTCTGGATCCTTGCATGCTCCTAATGATCTATATGTGTTGATATTTATGCCTCAGATACGACTGGGCTGTTCACTTTGGTCAGTGCACTTTCCATGATCATTGCCTGTTCGGTTGTTTTCCTGTAATTGTCTCAAGGCATGGCACCTGTGTGGATGACAGCCCGAGTTAACTGTGTTCCTTTGGCTCCTCTCTGTCTGCAGGGGCAATGCAATCCTACACGTGGTCACTCACCTACACTGTGACAACAGCTGCTGGGTCACCTGCTGAGAATTCCCAACAACTGCCCTGCATGAGGAGCCCACATGTACCTTCATCATCCGTCACACACCGCATACCTGTGTATCCCCACAGAGAAGAACACGGGTAAGGCACTTCCAGTGTCTTGGGGTTTTTTATGTGGTTTTGGTGCGATTTGGATGAACTTCTGCTTTTTGAAATACAGTAAAAGCCATTTCTTGATGTAGTTGTCTGTATTGTAAAGATGCTGGTATCATAATTCTTTGGCTGTTGTTGCTATTTTATAATTATATTATGTCTTAGTTTTATAATCTCATTTAATTCTGTTCAAAACCACAGTAGGCCTGGAGGATATTTTCTAAAAGAGAAGGCTTAAGTAGATTTCTTCTCCGATTCCTGCTTTCCTGTGCCATGTTTGAAAAGGCTAGATGTGCCTAGAGAACAATCCTGCTGTGCCATGTGTCGGGAGAGGTGATCCTTCTCTTTTGAGAAGGTCTCTTTTGAGACCACATCAGAATCCAATTCTGTGCTCCCCAGTACCAGACAGACGCAGACATACTGGATTTCAGAAAAGGGCTTTCTTTGAGTAATGATGATGATTGTGAGACTGGACCATCTGTTACACAAAGAGAGGCTGAGAGAGCTGAGGTTTTCAGCATCAGGCAGAAAGGGTTCAGGGGGGGCCATAGCAATGCATATAAATACTGCTGGGGGAATGTAAAGAAGACAGAGACAGGTTCTTTTCAGTGGTATTTAATGACAGGACAAACACAAATCTAAGTACAAGAAAGTCTGTTTAGACATAAATGGACACAAAATTTGGTTTACTGTAATTGTGATCAAACACTGGGGCAGGTTACCCAGAAAAGCTGTGGAGTCTCCATCCTTGCTGATCTACAGACTCCAGCTGGACACAATCCTGGGCAGGCTTCTCTTGTGGACCCTGCTTTGAACTTAGACTAGATAAACTCCACAGGTCTCTTCCAGCCTCAATGATTCAATGACTACTGTTAGCCTGCAGATGAAAAAATGTCCACAGCTTGAAGATATAGACACATCATCAGTATAATATTCTAATATTCTCTATCACCAAAATTTGCTCAAGGCTCTCAATTAAAATATTTACAGATATAAATTTATATAACTTTATTTCATCTGGAAAAACTTCAGATTTCAACTAAAGTTCTCAGTGCTGTTTCCATTAAGCAACATCCTTCTGTGCCATCCTCATTTGATTCAATGCATAACTCACAGATATCCATAACTAAAAAAAAAGTCATAAACTAATTGATAAACAAGGAATAGACAGTATAGCAAGATCAGCAAATACCCAGGCGCTGCTATGATGCAAGAGGTTCAAAAGGTTTTACTGCATTCCTCAGTCTTGTTGCAAACTCATTAACCTTGAAGAAGTGTTTTCCCAGTGTGAAAGACACTAATCAATCAGTAGATTAATTTTGAACCCTGCATCTTCTTCCATCTTGGATGTGATTAGGTTTGGATGCCTGTTTGAATGTCACTGCTAAGCCCTTACTGGGAAAACCTGGATAAAGGAGGAAGGGAACATCTCTCTTACCCAGAAATATGACTGTTAGGTGGGGGCAGAAATAGAGCAGCACAGAGGCTCGGGAACTAAGAGTATTCAAAACTTGGAACAGACCACAGTGAGGCAGTGTCTATTATATGCATGTGTGTATATATGTGTGAATTCATTGTTTCTGCAGGAATCTCTTGCCTCTGGTGTTGGATTATGGTGATTTGAGGAAACATTTTATTCTAGGTGCATCAACTTTTCTGAAAGACAACAAGGATCAGATGTTCACATGTCCACAAAAATGGGGAGATTGTAGCAATTGTCCATGCATCTTCTGCTAGTGAATGGTCCAAACAATGGTGGCCAACAAACACTGACTCAATAGCTAAGAAAACTGCTCCCTCCTTTGCCCCTGGATGTTCCTAGGCAGGAGGTTGGGATTCAACAAAGAAAGGCAGGTTCTCCAACCTCACATCCCACTCCCCTATTGAGTTGGCTGTGCTAAAGCTGAATATTTTGTGCTTCAGATTTAAACTAATTAACTTCTCTTCCTCCCAAAAACAGAACATCTGACTGCAGTACAAGGAGATAGCTGAACTCATTGTAGTTCTTCAAGTCAGGGCTTAGCATACTTCCTCAGCCTGGATAGCAAGGTACTGGGAATATGGTGTTAGATAACAATAAAAGGGAAAGACACTTTCTCCTCAGAAAATGCAGAGTCTGCAGTTTAAAATGAGTCACAGAAACATGCTGGGTTTCTCTATCTGATGTTGTACTGGACACACACTTTCACTAGTGGCATCTGCTTCCCATCTGAGCTGGAAAATATCTTTTTGAAAAAAATTTAAAATATTATCCTCCTATTAAAAAAAAGAAACAAAAAACAATTGTATTTCAAAAAGCTGTGGAATGATTAGTGGGAATAAATTATTGTGCATACTAAAAGTGTTTTTTGATGTGTTTTAGATACACAGGAAGTTACAACTATGGTAGCTATAGCAACCAGCATCCCCATCCAATGCAGAGTCAGTATCCATCCTTACCACACGATACTGCTATTTCTGGACCACTTCACTACTCAGCTTACCACAGAAGCTCTTCACAGGTAATCTGCATTTATTACTTAATAATAGTTGTTATAACATTTAAAATAATTCAGTTTGTAAACTTATCAGCATATTAGCTGTCTGAATCAATAACCATGTCTAGATATTGATGGCTCCTATTTTTTATGTTTTCTAATATTACATAGATATCTTTTAATATTAGTGGAGATCAAACGTAGCTTTAGATTGTCAGTATAAAGTCTTAACTCTAAAATCCAGCAGTCAGGATCATGGAAAACGTTTTTGTTTTAAGAAGTAGCTAAAGCAAAAATGAATATAAATAGTTGTATGATTCTTTGGTGTTGAGAGAAGGAAGAGATTCCCTAAGAAGAATAAAAAGTGTTTTCATTTAGCTGAAGATGCAGAGGCCATAGTGAATTCTTGATTCAGTGCATAACTCACAGATATGCTCTGCTTTTGAGGATACCCATGTTTAGGAATTTGCCAAAACAGTGAGTTCTGCATTTGGTTGGATAACTTTTGGACACCAAAACAACACTTTTGCAGAGGTTGTTTAATCTGTATCCTATAGTCTTGTACTGCAGTGCTGAGAAATTATATCAGTTACTCTTCCACCTCACGAAACTGAGCCAGTAGGAGCCAGCACAGATTAGGTGTGAAGATCAGATCTGGCAAGAGTTCCAAAGCAGTGCCACTGTCAGAGGGCTTTAGTGCCTTATGCAGCTGGTACTTCCTCAGTGTAGGCAGCTGCTGTCTGCGTGCTCTGCTGGAAGATTAGCAAAGGGCAGATACAGGGAGGAGGTGATGGCATCGGGGTATTCCACCTACATGGCACCACTTACCCTTTACTGGAAATTTATAGAAGTGTATCAGGGACTGCCATCCTTAGCTATCGTCACTGGACTGCAATAGTTTCATACCAGATGTAAAGATGTGAATTTGGTAGTGCTTTGAAAGCTGCATCTCTTTCTGGTCTTTGGAACCAGCCTGCCACGTGACCTTAGAGGAATTGTTTCTCTTTTCTATGCTTCATTTTCCCTAGCTGTAAGGTAAGAATCATGGTATTGATCTCCTTAAAGCTTTTGTAGATCTACAAACCCAATATGTTCATTTGGAGCAGCTCAACAATGCCTCCCTGGCTTATGGAAAGGACAAGCTACAACTTCTCACCCATTTGGGTGGCACCTGCTCTGTCAGACTACATGAGGTGTCCAGCTTGGTCTGAGGGATTTGCAGCTGCTCTGTCTTCAGCAGGAAAGTGAATGAACATTTAAGTGCAGTGTCTTGGTTTGTTTTCCTCCATTTTTCAGAATAGATCTGACCCTGTTATCTCAAGAAACAAGTAAAGCAAATCAAGATCAACACATTTTTAGTTTACTCATATCCTGGCTAACGTGCTGTATGCAAACAGTAGCAAACATTGAACTCAGGCAAATATATTTCATACTGTAGTAGGCTGTCTCTACAAGTGCAGATGTCAGATCATTGTTTTCTCTCTTGCTAGTTTTTGAACTGTCCTGAACACATATGAAGAACAGCTACATTTTAATAATCACACTTTAAAGGAAAATTATTTCAATTTCTATGTGGCATGTTCTTTCTCATGTTGCTTATAAACTGAGATGGTATTGCACAGCAGAACACAGTCAACAAAACCCTATCAATGTGCTTGCTCTGTATTGAGAGGAGCTACAGTCTGGAACCTCACTTTTGAAAATTTATTTCATAGTCTTTTACAGTTTGATATAAAATTTGCTGACAGTGTTTTTAAAGCTAAATTAGTGTCTGCCTGCTCTGATAGTAAGTCCTTTTGTTAAAAAAAAAAAGAAAAAAAGTTCAAAAAATGTCCCTAATAAGATGTTAGGAATTGCTTTTTTTCTAGTGGTCTTTGTGAGGGGAACATGTTGCAAGGAGTTGCAGCAGGACTCATGATGTTGCAAAATAAAAATACAGGAAGCCAAATTTATAATGAATATATCAACAGCTGCCACTTTACTGAAACCAAAGGAACTGTAATGTGCAAGTCTGTGGGAGTATAATCAGCTGGGAAGAGGAGGCATTGACCATAACTTTCAAAAGAACTCTTTGTTATAATCTACATTCTGGCCAAATATAGAACTTTGGCTCAGCTTTAGCAACTATTCTTCCATGCTCTTTAGGACAGTGTCTAGGGATTAACTCCTACTAAAAAAAAAAAAAAAAAAAAAAGCACTCTGTGTGTGGTAAATTCTCTACAAACATAGATTCAGGGACAGCCCTTGTTCCAGACAAGGGTCTGAGCCAAAGCAGGTGACATGTAGCATGTAGTTGTGGTGGGGTTTAAGCTGCAGCTACTAATAACTATTTTGGTCTTGAAGAACATTATATACAACCACTTTCTACGGAAGAGAATGACAACTCTAGGTTTTATTAGCTACTTTGAGAGTTTTGATTTTGTCATTGGAATCTTTAGAGTGAAGCTGTGCTGAAGAAGAAGTCACACAGAGGTTGATATTTTACTATTAACTGTTTTACTATTAACTATTACTTTACAGCTCTCAAAAAGTGCAGGTGGGGGTCTGGCAATATAGGCTGACTAATTCCCACTGATGGCTAAGACTCTTTTTGGTGACAGGAACAATCTGTTCAAACCTTGGTCTTAATCCAAATTTTTTCTTCTTCCCTCACCATCTGTGAACAGTTCCTTACTTGTAATTCCAGGCCTGATTGCTCATTTCTTGACTTGGCTTACTGGCCAGGAGCCTGGCAGACAAATGAAAACGATCTACAGATTGATCTGTTACTGCCTAATTGTCTAAGCCGTAGTGCAGGAGTGCATAGAACACTGTGATGCTATTCCACCATCATACAGAAGGGGACTGTTCAGTGTGTGTGTGTACATAAACACATCTATACTGAGACTTTATTTCATCAGTTCTTCATCTCAGCTGCTTCTGCAGCTTTAGGTACCAGGTGCCAGGGTAGAAAATAGGCAACAACTCAGTCTAAAAGCCTCTGAGAGGTCTCATCAAGCTATGCTTAGTTTAGCAGAGAGTTACAGCACCTTCACAAAGTCACACCTGACCCACCTCCAGTGTGTTGGCTTGACTGGCTTCTGAGCACAGCTTTCATCTGCAATGTTCCCCTGACTGGACAGGTCCTAATCCTCTTTCAGGCTACCCAAAGTACTTCAATTCACGTAGTTCTACGTTTTCCTTAGACACAAACTAATTTAGGTGGTTTTTTTTTTTTTTTGGTTTTTGTTTTTTTTTTTTTTTTTTGGTTTTGTTTTTTTTACTAATACGGTAATTTTTCTTTGTACATTTCAAGGCTAACACTTCTAGTAGGAAGACGAATTAGAGAAATCTGCAGCAGGATACATTTTAACATATCTGGTAACATATAAAGATGCACATCTTTAACTGTAACTACACTAATGTGTAGCTGTAATGAATCACACTGTAGGTTCAGTTATCCAGGTCTTATCTCTAGCAACAATCAGAAACAGATATGTGGAGGAAAAGCCTTAGCAGTAGGGTAAGTAGAAGGTCACCAGCATAGCTATGAAGCAAGAGCTAACCTGGGGACATCCTGAGTAGGAAGCAGCAGCTGGAATGATGGCTTTTGTAGCAAACCACTCTCCATTACCCTGTCTTTGAGCTTTTTTGTACATACAGACTTTGTCAGTGTTTGCATGAAACACTCATTCTCTTGTTAATTTTAAGTCTGTTACCTCATAATGGTATTGGGTGCCATAGGGTTTTTTGGGTGATGTGGAATAGGAAATATTCATTCCCTGTTTATCTGCTCTCACCATTCAAGACATTATAGATCTGCATCATTCCTTCCTCACCTCCCCCCTGTCATCTCCCTTGCAGAATTAAGCGTTATCATCTCTATGGTTTCTGTTGTGACAGCTGCTCTGTGCACAGGAGTTATCCAAGGACTGCAGGGCAGGTGTAGTCTTGGAAGGGTGTGAATGTCCTGTTCTCTCAGTTGTGCTGAGCAGGGAACCTGATGGAGCTGGAGCTCCCCTCCAGCCTTTCTGTGCAAACCTGAGTAGGTAGCAGGGACTCAGTCAAGAAGCTGCCAGATCAGCCACGTAGATCTGAGAATCCCTCCAAGATGCCACACTAAACACAGACTCATTTTACTTTTTCTCCTTTGCCACTTCCAAAATGGAACAACCATCTCCAAATGATCAATCTCAGGTGACAGAGAGCTATAGAAGTAGCACAGGAATGTTTCTCCTTTTGTACCATGCAGCTCTTATCTTAAAGACAAGAATGAATCTAGTTATTTCTGCTGCCTTTAAGTTGCACTCTTGAAGATCATAGTGTACTTCCATGGCCTGGATAGAACAAATCACTTTGGAAAATGCTGCATCAGTACAGTCTGCTGTTAAGCAATAGAACACGTCTGCATCTCTCAGAGTCTCAGAGCACAGTGTATAGACCATAGTTAAAGGAAATCTAAGCAGTGTTTGTACTCTGACCCCCCTGAACTGCTCTGGGGAGGGCAGTGGTCTCATATAACTTCCCAGGGTGCAGCATGCAGCACTTCTCAGTTTTTCTGTAAAATACTGCGTGCCACAATTCCACTAAATCATGTCTTCCCTTCATATACTTCTGCAGAAGGATTTGCTTGAAGCAGTACTGGAAGACAGCAGTAACCCTTTTTGTGACACTGGGGGAGCCAAGGAAATTCTCTCTCACACAGAGCCCATGCTTTAGTGTCCATTCATGTTGTTCTGGCTCATCTACTTTGGAAAAAAAAAAAAAAAAAAAAGGAAAAGTTCTTAATCCTCCAGCACAGACTCATAATAAACTCATGGCTATACCAGTACAGTAAGAATAACACCCTCCCCAATAACCACTCTGTCATCAAACAGCTGGTAATGACAGAAAGACAAAAATACTGCCCAAATCCCACCCATGAAGCAAGAGTCATTGTTCCCAACTGTATGGCTTCATAAGGGCCTTGAGACTGTTAGCATGTAATTGAAGTAATTATGTATTGAATGCAACAGGAAACAGATGTCGCAACTTCTTCTGAGATAATTACAAATAGGATTTTCCAAAGACACCAAATGCCACTCCCAAAAGTACCAAAATCACCTAGATGGACTTCAAAGTTTCACTCAGCTTAATTAACAGATTCAATAAGGTTCAATTTGTGGAGAAAAGGATCAAATTAAGGGTGATAAAGATGCATTTAATCAATAGTTTTGATTACATAATTTTATAAGATTTGAGCATATTTTTATGAAGTTAATTTATAGCCAGCTCTCCACAATTCAGTAGTTTCTGGCAGGTGTTATTTGCAAATCCCAAAGTGGTGGCTAACATGCAACATTAATTTACAGCATTCAGCAAAAGTGGGCACTAATACTATGTAAAGTCAGAGACACATTCATAAGCAAAATATTTTGCTGTTTGGACATTGAAACCTTTCACTTCCATTTATAATTGGTTGGTGAGTTGAGAATAAGGTTAAAGAGATTATTCTCCATACTTTCACTGTAGAACTTCAGCCTTCACTTCATGGAAAGATGTATTTAATATATTTTCTAAAATAATGCTGCAAGAAATTGAATAAATTTTATTTTTGTAGGCAAGGCCTTGACAATAATCTGCGCAAAGTCTCACTGGCTTAAAGGGCTTCTTGTCTAGGTCTAATGGCAGCAGTGGTAACAAGTGTGAGTCAACCCAGAAAATGGTAATTTCCTGTCAAGAGTCCTCCAACAAACGTCGCTTTTGTATCTGGCAAAGATCACTAGGCCCCAGTGTTTTGAGTTC